>JANRGW010024973.1:0-39371 GCA_024733675.1 Psilopsiagon aymara | reverse complement strand
CACTGCCAGGGATGGGGCAGCCACAGCTTCTCTGGGCACCCTGTGCCAGGGCTTCACCACCCTCACAGGGAAGAACTTCCTCCTAAGATCTCATCTTAATCTCCCCTCTGTCAGTTTAAAGCCATTCCCTGTTGTCCTATCACTATATGCCCTTGTCAAAAGCACCTCTCCAGCTTTATTGTTGGCACCCTTAGGTACTGGAAGCTGCTCTAAGGTCTCTGTGGAGCCTTTTCTTCTCCAAACTGAGCAACCCCAACTCTCTCAGCCTGTCTCCATAGGAGAGGGGCTCCAGCCTTGGAGTGTCTTTGTGGCTTCCTCTTGACTCACTTCAATAACTCTATGTCCTTCTTATGTTGGGGGCCCCCAAGCTGGATGTTGCCCTTGCAGATCTGGTCTTTCATTCAGCTCCAGAATGTTCATGCATTTATAGGGCTTTATTCTTGTTTTCTCATATGTTTTTTCTATTTTTGTGATTGAATCCTGGAATCAGTACTTCAGCTGCTGCTGCATTCTTTTGCCTCTTCTGTGTGGGTGCAATATTCTTCCCCCCTCCTTCCCCCCTTATTTCTCTCAGTATTCATTTTCCTTTTATATTGGTCTCTATGTCATAGCTATATTCACTCACTGATGGGTTCTTAGAGCTTCACCAGTGTTTCACTATTTAATAAGAAATGAAAATTGGAAAAGTGGAGGGTCATTAGGCAATTGATTGTCATCCTGAGATTCTCCACAAGAACAGTCCAGGTAATAGTAAACTTTTTTTTGTCACATAATGTACTTTCACCCTTTAACAATATATCAACAAAGCATGTGGCTCCAAAATTAGACTCCTAAAACACCTCTGACTTCTTCTCGGAGGAATTGGCTTCACTTATGTCTAATGGGAATGGCCAGAAATGATAACAGGAGTGCAGTAGCAGAAAGGTTAATAGAGTTATCCCTGGCATGACAAACATGCCACTTCAAGAATGTCTTTATTCTTAAAAATAAATGTTTTGAGGAATATCATGCACATGCTGCTTTTGATCAATATTCTCCTATCAGGTGGTCAGGATGAAGTGTTACGCAGCTTTCACTGATTTGTAACAAATATTGTGTCAAGGAAGATGAAAAGGGAAATGAGAGGTATACCTGATATTAAAGTTTTAAAAGTAACTGTATGGGGTTAAAGTGTCTTTAGTTTTCAAATGAGTAAAGGTCTTTCAATGTATACAAATGCTTGATAACATTCGTAGCTTATACTATCTGTATCAGACATGCATTTACTGTTTTTCATGGGAAAACCATAGGGTCATAGAATGATTTAGGTTGAAAGGAACTTTACCATCTAGTTCCACCCCCTGCAATGGGCAGGGTAGGCTTGAAAGTGTTTTTATATTTCGTACATCATTCTCTCATGTTAATTCTTCTCATGAAACTTGCCTGGTAGATTTGCCTTCCCTGCAAGTGAAGAGAATAAGTTTTGGTTCTATGGAAGGAGAGACGATCTTCTGGGTGACTTCTATGTTAGATTCCAAATATAATAACTTGAATGAATGAGTAGCTTCTTCTATTCCTAAGTTTTCCACTTGTAAGGAAGAAGTCATGCTCTTTTGAAAGTATACTAGGACAGGTATCCATGTGTACTACTTTTGCAAGACACAGGTATACTTGAGTTAGATGGAGAAATATATAAATAAAAGGATTTTGAGAAAAGGCAGAATAAGAAGTCATGAGGAAGCTATTGCAGGGAGAATTTTATATGCACAAATTGTAGGGACATTAAGGTGAAATATTTGAAAGATGGAAAAAGAATTGGAATTGAGCGATGGCAAATACACAGATAAATATTTTTTTTTCCCCTAATTCATACCAGAATGATCAAAGTGATATCTAGATGTTCCAAAAGAATAAATTTGTAGCTTTTTCTATGAGCACGGGATTGTAAATAGAGTTAAACGACAGACCTACATGTTGTTCTGTAATGATAAACGTGTCAACAGTAAAGATGATCAGATTTGGACTAGAGATGGATAGAAGAATACTTGGAGAGCAAGAGTCTTAATGCAAGAAAGAAAGAGGAAATGACTGACATCATAACAGTGGGAGACCGAGATGAGAACAAGGAGAAAAAACAAATTAAGGAATCTAGCGAGGAAGGTGAAAAGCAGGCAGAGAATGTGAAATGCAGTTTTGAAATACAAGGTATGGAGAAAATTTTGTATTTTCTTGCTATTCGGAGGCTATTGGATAAGTGGAATGCTAGATTAATCTGGGCTGGAAATTTGTTTATGTGATGAAGGAGAAATTGGTTGCATTTTGGCAGCTCAAACTGGAGGAAGATGCATCTTGGGAGGTGTCACTGAGGGCAGTGTAAGCATTTCAGTGGAGTGGAGCTAAACTGTAATTAGAGTATTTAAGAGAAGAGAGAGGGAATTAGGAGAGCTACAGCAAACTACACATTTGAAAAAATTACTTAAACAGGAAGGGTGTAGTCATTTCTGCAATGAGATCCACTGTATTTGAAACAGGGTATATTGAGAGATAAAATAAGGCTCTTCATATCATTAGCAAGGCTCTTCAGGAAAGCATTTGGCTACTAGGGAATGTATTTGTTTTTTTGCCGTACTTTCAGTAACGGTAATGTAGAAACAGTTAAAATTGTTTATTTCTGTTGGAATTATATATATGTATTTTAATATAGCTGAAATACTCTGTTGTTAATACATACAGTTTTGAAGGAAAACTGATTAAAAGATGAGTTTCTAATAGTGACAGCTGAAGTAGTATAGGCTTCCAGAGGTAATTCCCTGACAGTAATTTCTAGGAGATATTTTTGTTCACGTGTCGATGCCTGATGGTCTTTCTGTAAAGGCAAACTGACACATTAGAGTTTTCTGTCAAGTGCACAAAGGAAAGAAATAGAAAAATTACACATGGTGTATTTTTTTCCAAGTTCTGTCATAATGATGCTAGGTGCTAATTGAAATGATACGATGTGCAATATTTGGAGGCAAAAATGTGATTTTAAAGTTAATGATGTTTCCTCTGGAGTTGGGAGGCTATTGGCGAAAACACGGATCGGACTTCTACAGTCACTGGAAACAAGACGAAGGGAGCCTTGGGAGAATGTCTAATTTATCCACCTGTCTGTAGGTCAGTTAATTAACCTACTTTTTAAACAAAGTCCCCAGTAGTTAAAGTTGCACAGTGTCTCACAGAATGCAGCAGTTATCTTTGTAAAACTTTTGCTTAAGACTTAAGCTAGATCTTTATTGTTTTGGTTTAACTTGTTTGATTTCTTGTTCTGCTCATGGTACTTAGATCAATTTCTATTCTTCTATTAAGTACCACATTTTCAGTATTTGAAGGCTGCTGGCATTTTTTTTTTTCTTGATTGAATAGGTGTAGTGTGGGATTTAGTGCTGGTTTCAGACCTGAAATGGAGATATCGTGTATGTCAGCACTCTCCAGGTGTGTGAGCTCACATTATGTTCCATGGAGGTGTGGCCCTGGAGTGAAGCCTAGAAAACTTGCTTTATAGGCTAAAGAATTGGGTGGGAAGAGCAAGTGAAACAGAATTTCTTGATAAAATTATTGGGAAGAAATATCGTTGTTCAGCCTGAAGAAGGCTTCAGGGAGACCATAGAGCAGCTTTCTGTACTTAAAGGGGGCCGACAAGCTGGAAGGAGGCTTTTTACAAGGGCACATAGGGACAGGACAAGGGGAAATGGCTTTAAACTGACAGAGGGGAGATTTAGATGAGATCTTAGGAAGAAGCTCTTCCCTGTGAGGGTGGTGAGGCCCTGGCTCAGGTTGCCCAGAGAAGTTGTGGCTGCCCCATCCTGGCAGTGTTCAAAGCCAGGCTGGACGAGGCTTTGAGCAGGCTGGTCTAACAGACGGGGTCCTTGCCTGTGCTAGCGGCTTGGAACTAGGTGACCTTTAAGGTCCCCTCCAACCCAAACCTTTCCGTGATTCTATGATACCGACTGAATTGACATACTTGGTGTGTCATACACATGTATCTGATGCAAAGATGGACAAGGCAGATACAAATTAAATGGTTTAGAACTGGCAAAGATTCTCACCTAGCCCTCTCACTGGGCTTTAGTCTGCTCTCCAAAGACCTTTGAGAAATGTGAATTTTGAAGAAACACTTTTAAAGCTCCAGGGCTTTCTGAGCCTGAAAAACAAAACATGCTCCCATGTTAGACTGAGGAAGAATATTTTTCCTCCTTTTTTAGCCAAGTGAACTATATCCCTGAATCAAACTTTAGGGAAGATTTGATTAGTAAGTCCCAAATAACAACTTACCCCCAAAACATCTGGAACTCTTTATTGTATCTCTCATCAAGCAAACAGTAGTATCCATAGACATATAAAATGACACCCTTAGGGAAGTTTTTGGGTTTTGTTGGTTTTTTTTTTTTTTTGAATAATTGATTTTGCTCATTAATGTAATGCATAAGTTTTAAAAAGTTGGCATTTTGCCTTGGCAAATAGCTTGAAGATTAGAGCAAGTTTATTCCTGTAATTCTCCTGTGAATTCTTGTCACTTAAAGTATCTTGAATGAAGTTCCAAATGTAATTTTCTATCCTTAAAGTCTTGCAATTTAGCCAAATTTTTTCCACCAAGTAAGCTGTTAATGCTGAGCCATTACTCCTATGAAAGCCACAACCAGAACTTGTGCTTTTGAATTAGCAGATGACATCATTGGCATCTAGGGATGTGTGGAGATTGCTGAGGATATTTTGTGTATTAGCTGCGATCAGATTTATTATGGATTTTCAGCTGATTTTTAGTAATGCTGGAAACGATAAGAAGTAGTAGTTTTCAAGCTGGAGTTTAGAAAGTTAAAATGTGCATGACTTTCGAATGTGATCTTAATTCAGATCTAGACGTCTCCTGCTCCTGGCATCTTCCCATGATTCTCATGAGGAGAGAACGAAACATATTATTTTAAGGAGTATTTGGTGCTTATTGAAATTACACATACGCCCGCCTTCAAAAGAGTCTTGATTTACTGCAGGTTGTTCATGTGTCGCATGCAGACATTTTTAGAGAACAGATTTCTTATCACTGTGAACAGTGAATGGCTTCCAGTGCTCCACGATCAGTGAGCAAAAATGTTATATCCATTGTAAAAGGTAGGAAACCATGAAATCTATAAGCCGATTTGGCAGAAGAAGCGGTTGTTGGTGCCAAGATTTGGTTACTGACCCACAGTTTCCTGTTTTTAAATGTATTAATTGATTCGCAAAGAGCATCTTTTGGAAAACAAGAACTCAGACAGACTGGCACAGGCTGGAGCTCCGCCAAGACTGCTCGGGAAGGTTGCCATGCTGGGAGCGAGCGAGTGAGAGAGCGAGCGAGCGAGAGAGCGGAGGAAAGAAAAAAAGGCAAGACTTGGCACGGCTCAGTCAAATCAGCTTCTTTTGTCTGCTTTCTCGGCTTGAGCTTCAGGAAAGAAAACCGTCCTGGGGTACAGAAAAACTCAGAACTTTTTGGTTTTCAAACTTAGATAGCTTTTTAAGTCTCTTGGGCTGTTTGAAAGTGGTGGTACATTAAATGACGTTCAGTTGCCAGTGGTAAGAGAAATAAAAAGACTTCTTTAATGAAGCCTCCACATTGTCAGTTTATACATATGGGAAATATGATTATTTGATTTTTTTAATTCTTTTTTTTTTTTTTTTTGTATGCTGAGTTAACTGTAAGAGAGCCGAATAACTTGGAAGATTACAGAGGGAATGCCTAAATAAAAGGTGTAATTTTCGTTTTTTGCATCAAAAAAAAAAAGTTTTAATCGACATGAACATGCTTGAAAACAAAGTCTGACCTCCTTCGGAATATGTTCAGAATGGGAATTTCAGCGTTTCTCTCATGTATGCTACAGATGTGAACTTTTAATGGAACCTCCTTAAAGATTTCGTCTGAGCCAGCAGTGAAGTGAGAGTAGAAAGTTGTGACATTTTAATACAGAAGTAAGTATGTTCTTAAAGCAACAATATTTATTTGTGCTGCTTCACCCTGTCCTAGCTCCATCTCCCAGCTATTAGTGACAACACTGAAGACCAGCAGGGCAAGCCGAAGACACCCAGACTACGCCTGAAGGGCACAAAAAGAAGTGAGAGCATGATTGCTTTGCTGCTGCTCCAAAACATTTCTTCCAGTGTGTCTTACTAGAGAGGGTGTGAAATTGATGAGTTTTCTACATTTAGAGGAAATAAGAGATAGAAAAATGTTGACTTCTGCCAAGTGAGGAATGTTTGAAGACGACAGAGCTGGATTTGAACTGATGACACTGGATTTAGAAACTTCAATTTGTAGTTACAGTACCTGTTTGCTGTAAATTGTGAAAAAATCTGCTCTTTTCTCATACGTGGATTAAACCAAAATATGTGACGACTGAGGCGTGGATGTCTTATGATTTCAATAAAATTAAGGACCTAAAAATCCATTGTTTGTTTTCTCCAAGGTTGCCTGGATTTTCAGTGAGACAGGTACCTTATTTCTGATTTCATAGGAACAAATACTAGCATACTGCCTATTAGGCCTGGATGTGGTTGGATTATACTTCTGCTGTGACAGCATCATTATTTCAGAGAGTAACTGTAAAGCATAGATTTTTATGGATCGTCTTCACTTATAGTAAGTATTATGCTATCCTTAAGGAATAGATTGTTCAGCCTCTAAGATGTGCAATTTCTGGCATGCTGCAGAAGTACATTTCCCTAATTCTTATATGCTGAAAGAAGGAAAGTAAGGGGGGGAAAAAGAAAGTAATGAAAAACATTTTAACAGGCATGTGTTTGTATTTTAACTGTGCATCATGGCATTTTGATTACTAGACTGCTAGAAATAACTGTTCTTTTTGATTATGGAAAAGAACTTGGGTTACTTAATATTATTAAATTGGTTTCATAGCAAGATATGTCATATTTTTACTACGTTAGTGAACCTTTTGATAGATGCTGGAGTTAAATAGTGGGTAAGATGCTGTTGTGATTACCATTTGATGCACTGCAACCTTTTAATATGGTTTGTTAGTGATTTTTGAAGAAAATGTCTCCATCACGTTATTATAAAAAAAGCAACCCTATCTTTCTAAATCATTAGAAAATATATTCAACAGCTCCATTTACAAATCGATATTCTTCAGTAGACTGCAAATTGACACTCGATGGAAAGGAAGTGTTTGGAGGAGTTCAGGTTTGCTTTCTGTGTGGTTAGCTAGTATGTTGTTCATTCCTGCACAGATATTAACATGTGATGTGATCAGGGAAACAGGGAGATGTGATGGGGATAAGTTTGCAATCACAACAGTGTAGTAAGTTTGTCTCTCTGTGTGCATATTGTGAAATTAATTCCTGTATTTCTTAGAAATAGTCTCAAAGCGTGTGCTATTTTCCTTAATCACAACATTTCAAAACAAATTTTTAATGGGTATCCTTATTAAGAGTCAGTAAACAATAGAAAACATTTATCGTGGTGTCTCTAAGTGAAAATAAGCTCTGAATATTAAAATAACTGTTTTTCTCTCCAGAGTACTCTAGGTAACTTCATAAATAATTTCTCAGGTTTTATACATGATCAACATGTGAGTCCTCGCAGTGCATTTTACAAATAGAAATATTCGTACAAATATATGAACATGTATTCATACTGAAGTTATTTTGAAAGCAGTTACTACAATTTTGAAAATATTATTTATCTTTGGCATTTCTGTTCAGTACATTTTGATTTCCTAAATGAGACATCTACCTGCAGATTTCTTTTGGCCTACCTGATAAATAAAATATTTTTTCTTTCTGCTAAACCCTTCACTTTTACAAATGCACCTAAGTGCTTATTTGTGGAAAATACCTCAATTTGGCAAGTTAAAATCAAAATTGGGATTGCAGGGTTTAAATGGTTGGTTCCAGAATGTTGATTGGATTGCATGCTAATGTAGTTTATGAGTGTAATTTGACACATTTTGTCATATTTATATATTTTATTTATAAACTGTATAATAATCTGGAGTTTCCTGGATCCTTTAATCAGATTATCCATTGTTACCATTCATTTATGATCTTTATTGGTTAAGTTTAGTAATTTCATAAATGAACAATTTGTGTTTAATTCTCAATGAATCAATATATGTATTTTGGATTGGATTGTCAGTTTATTAAAGTGTCATACTGCAATGTTGAGGTGAGGATTAGGCATTAGGGTTTAACTTGATTTTTTGAATTGAAGTATAGAGTCAATATTATTTCATGTAGGAACATTGCGTTTGGTGCTGTAATGGGCCTATATCTGATCTCAGTTGTATGTATTAATAATACATAAATGAAGGTTTACTCTTCTAACTAGAATCAAAGTAGATTAGGATCAAAATGGGACCTTAAAGGCTTAGTTTGTGCTTTTTATATTGATACATGTAAACCATTTTTTACACAGTTTTGAACAAAGTTTGAACAAGCGCTTACTATGAACCAGTGTGTTTATTGGACAAGGAAGTTATATGCAGTTCTCAGTGTGACTATGCATTTCTCCTAAATATGGCTGTAGAATAATAATATAAATGTTAATACAGTACTGTTTCCCTCTTATCATCTATACCTTATCATAATTTAGCATAAATTACTTTTGCACTTGTTCATAAAACCAGACATAGACTTCTTCATTTTACTTAAAATCATTTGGCCACTATTATGCGTGCATGTCCTGGTTATACTTCCAATACTGCAAATTGGCATAGTGGGATGGATTTTGGTGGAATTCCGCTCCTTTATTCCAGCTGGGTCTATAGGTTACAGTCTTAATGTGTACAACAGAAATTTTGAGCAAAATTGATAGTATTTCATCCAGTGTAACTGTTAACAGAGCATGTAAATGACTGTAATTATTGTGGAAGAATAAACACCTTTAGAAGGTGATTTGGATGACTATCATATTTATTGGTCCTGTGAATCACTCTCTTTGACCTTAAAGGGAACCCAGGGCAGCAAGCTAAGACTGAGACAGCTGACATTTAATTGTCTAAGTTTAAGGAAGATCAATGAAATACTTAATAAGATAATGTAAAAAAGAAGACAGTTTTAAAACAAAAAATGGCAGTTATTGCTTGTACAGGCTTGTGCTCCATTACAATGCAGTATTTGCTACATTCAATGTCAAAGTTAAGAAAATAGGACAGCAGGTGATACGGAGATGAAAATACAAATTTGTGATAGGTTTGTCTTAAGATAACTGTATTATCTTCTGTGTTCCTGTTTATTTTATAGATGAAGAATAATCCATGTTGCTTAGGGCCTGACTGACTCTGATGATCTTGTGGAAATTATTGTAGAAATGACAGAAGCTGCTCCTTTTGATAATTATGAACATCTGTATTTTCCTAGTAGCTTTGTCATTATCAAGTTGTACCTAGTATAATCTGTTTCTCTGAGTCACTATAGCAGTTTTTCCATGTTTGGCTGATTCTATGCAATTTTAAAATATTTGTATTTTCCGTGAAGCAGAGAGAGAACCGTCCCTAACGTACTTAAAAGCTCTCATAGTCTTCACCTTGTCTTGGGTTATTCCTGTCCTGTTATCGTCACAAAGATGCCACTTACTGTGGGTAGAAAAATTGGTTGGCCACTGTGCATTTTCTCTTCTAGGTCATAGAGATACCAGGATTGAAATGTGGGCCTATTTTGAGTGTTATTTTCATTACAAGGAGATGAATTATAGGTCTTGCAAGAAATTCCCATTATTGGCCTTTCTTTACGTTTGTTAAATCACCTATTTTGTAAGTAAGGACCGAGCAGAACAAGGCTAGCTTTCTTTTGTTGTCTTAGTATAATGAAGGTCAGCTTTTCTGGGTCTTGTTTTAGTTTTAAACATAGTGAAGACAAAGACACTTGAATCTTTTCTACTGTTTAAAACTGGAAAGTGACTTCTTTATTTGCTACCTCCTAATAAAAATGTAATTCCCTTTTCTTCTGTATTTTTTCCCATGAAGGTAAAAGATACCCTGGAAAATATTTGGTGACACTTCTTACGTTTTCCGCATTCCTAAGTGTTTGAGACGAACTCATTTGATTTTGTCTCCGTTTTTTCGCACACCATATAGTTTTCCCAAGTCTATATGAGAAGATTTTCTGTGCTAAATAGTTTGAAGAGAGTCTATGAATTTCTTTTTCATAAAATAGCAGCTCACCAGAGGTTCACATTGATGCCATCTTCATTCTTCTCCTGACAATAGTGGATAGGAAAACAGTTTTTTAGGGAAATAGGATATAATCTGTGGGAACATCTGGAGAGTTGAGGTGCCTAACATCAGTATATAGTGCTGCTTTAGACATTCTAGGCTGCCTGAGATACCTTCATGGAACTGGCAGGCATGACAAAGGGTATTATGTAGGAGAACTGAAGTCTTCTGGAGATACAGCTGAAGCTGAGTGGAGGCGTCTGAAAAGATATCAGGCATTTGGAATTAAGTTCTTTTTTATCACTTTACTAATGAAGACTAGAGACATTTTGTAGAGATTCTTTTTCCATCAAGTATATGATCAGGAAGTCAGATCATGTAATGCAAAGGGGGAGGGCCCTACAAATAATGTAATGACAAGAGATCTTGTGAGTACAGGATCAAGATCCCTTGCAACACGTCCTTTTAGTCTTACATTTTGGGATCTTAAAACAAATCAACACTTGTTCAAAGGTCTTTTTTCTTTCTCTCTTGAACCTATCTGCTCTAATCTCTGAAATTTTAAGTTCAAAGATGACTGATTTATTTTATTTTAGTTGCTTTAACTAATTCTGCTATGTCTTCATTCTTCCCTATTTCTTAGGGATTGAACGCTGAGCAAGTCCCTTTTTGAAAGAAGGACTTTTTCTCAGTAAAAGATGCAGGGTTACCAAGGCATCCTGTCGCTACCTATTCCAAATGAAGAATTTAGAGGATGGGGTCAGACAAAATAGTCAAGGAGGCCCTCCTCTTGAGTCCTGAGATTCAGAAAAGAACCTCTTGCTTTCTAAACTCCTCAGAGAAGAGTCCAGGTGTGGCTGGATCCAGACTTAGTCTCAGACATGGTCAGTTGTTTATGACTAAACGACTTCATATGCTCAATCAATCCTTTATAACACTTAGCTAAGATTTCAAAGTTTAGCATGCTATTCTCACTGCAAATCTGTTGCAGCAAGGAATCTCCCTAACCTCGAGGAGTAACCTTGAGAAGTGTCCCTACTCAAAAGGAGGTCTTGGCATGCAGCCCACTGCTGTGTGGGAGAGCTCAAAGGCTGGCCACTGTGAAGTGAGATAATTTAAACTCATAATTACACTGCATACTGTCTACAGAAGTTTAGGGTTTTTTTTAAACTTGAGTCAGCCATAACCAGGATTTTGGTTGGAGTGGTGGTGCACCTTGCTCAGTTTATCCCTTAGTTATTGTCTGTCTCCCTTGAACCCACTTTGAGTAAAATGCAGCCATCACAACCAGATGCATCCATTACCACCACCACTTGTGGTTATCATTTGAGCAGAGTTATGGGAAATAAAGGTCACGCTAGGAGTGAGGAAACACACTGTGAATTGCTCATTCATTGCCTATTAGGAAAGCACTTCCTTCTAATCTCCATAGGCAAGAAGGCAGGAAGGATTTCCAAGGACAAAGAGGACTTCTTCTTTACTAGGAACTGTTATTTTAAAGCTTGCTGCTTTCACAGACATGAGTTACCTTTCACTCTGCATTGGAGTTCTAGATAATGTTAGGTATCTGCAGTTTGGGAGGTGGAATAGAGATGGTGATAGTTGGATGCTGTTATTTGTTTGCATATAGTCTTCATACATAGATAGTTACACCGTCCTGCACAAATCTACCCTGTGCTGTGTTGTCTGTGGTTCTGAGATTGAAAAGAGACACTTGAACCTTGGTTATGAAAGGGATGGCAAAGCCAAACTTCTTGGCTACAACCTGCTGCGATTCCTGAAGGGAGCCAATGATGATAGAGGATCCGTCTTTTGAAGACATATATTTCTTCAGCAGCTGGATGGTTGTGATGCTTCAGAACAAGCAAGGAGTAATCATTAGCGAGGTACAGGCATGTACTGTACTGGATGTGCTGCCAGTAGCAGCATGGTACTGCAAGTGCTTTGCTCTTTTAAAAGAAAACCAGCAGTGTTTGCTGATAAAACCAGCACTGGCTTATATCTGCATTTATAAAGAGGGCAGCATTTTTATTACTTTGTCTATGGTTTTATCCAGTGAGCAAGAATGTTGTAAGAGTAATCTTGTATGACTGACCTAATGCTTACATACAGATTTTTGGCACTATCCAAGGAATTAAAACATGGGCACTTGGTAGCAAACTAAGAACTCCACTTCATAATTTTAGATAAGAATTTTACAGTCTGCAGCAGACATGAAATGAGGTATATGTGTCTTTCTATTGTGTCCCGTGGCTGTTACACTTACAGCTCTTGTTTTCTGGTTTTGTCACCCAGTGTAGTAACGTTTTATAAATCAGCTTACGTAATGTTACATTTCTTGGATTTGGTTGTTTTGTTTTATTTTTCCCCACTATCATTAAACTCGTAAACTCATAGTACTGGTGTAGTTTTGCATTTAAGATACATATTGTCATAAGTTGCATTGTCCCAGTGTGATGTTTTCCCTTTCATATGGTTTCATGCTGTACAGTATAATTCCTTTTTTCTAGCACTTTTTTCTGTGTAAATTAATCTGAAAGGGAAATACTAAAAGCCGATATATTTGCGGTGAATGAACAAGTTTTAGCAGGGAGAGTGATGTGGTTCCCTGCAATGCTGTCTCGCTGCCCCTTCTTTAAAACTGCTGTGTTACGGGAGGCTGTTGTGGTACTTAAGTTTATAGTTGAGAAACATTATTCTTGCTATTTAACTCAGATGCTGACATAATGAGTGCTCTACTATAATGAATATTTGATGCCTTTATGCTAATATAAATGCCCAACTATCTTTGCCAGTTCTTTTCAACCTTTATGACTTTTTAAACAATTTGGAGAGTGTTGCAGTTTTCCTGACCAATGCATTTTGATGAAAAGCAAAAATTTTTTTATGGACGCGCAGTTAACAACTGCTAGAATCCATTTTCTTGTGGTCTTGGCTGTTCCTCAGTGAGATTTTAACTTGAAATGATGTCTTTAGGCGCTCATGAGAGAATTGGGCCAGAGTCAGTATCTGCAGTATACGTATGTAGAACACATTATGTCATTTCCCCTCATTGTTGGCAGACAGAGGTAAGCACTTCTAGGCAAATTTGTTCATTCTATGGTACAATGCTTTTGGAGCCTCAGGTGGAATAGTTTCTAGTGAAACCAGTATATTCTAATTAATTTTCTCATAGAAGTGCTGAATTATGACTGAGGTGCTCATAAGCAGTAAGTTTGTAAATCAAAGGCTTCCTTTAGCTTTCCTAATCTGGAGCAGGTAAATGTTCTTTAGCAATTACTAGCAGTATGCAGAATACTTTGTACGCATGTAGTTGCATCTAGCCCTTAGTGTCTCTGTGTGTGTCTGTGTGTCCTCTGAGTGATGCTATCAAGATGCTCTGTCCCACATGAGACATTTTAGAAGACTGTATGAGTGAATGTGGCACCTTCTCTCTGTAATTTGCCCTTCATTCTAGCAGTACGGTATTATATGGAATAACACACATTTTAAGATTTTGTCACTGTATTTCAAGAAAAATATGGTCCAACTGGAAATAGTCCAGAGGACGGCAATTCCAGTAGATCAAGTTGATCAAACCTCCCTCCAACCTGGCCTTGAACACTTCTAAGGAGGGGGCATCCACAGCTTCTTTGGGCTACCCATTCCAGTATCTCACCAACCTCATATTGAAGAGTTTGTTCCTTATATCTAATCTACATCTAACCTTTTCATCTTAAATCAGTGAGAAGAGCAAAGTTGAGTAATTTAGCTTAAGGAAGGGAAAATGGAAGGAGAATGTGACAGTGCTATTCAGTTATATAGAAGGCTGCTGTAAATCAGAAGGTTGTAATCTGTTCTCAATGTCTGTGGTGGCTCGAATAAGGCATAGTGGACTTAAACTGATCAAAAGAGATTCAGTGTAGATATTAGGGAACAAGTTCTGTGGAAACATGTAGAACAGTACTGGAATAAGTGATCTCTGGGTCTTTGGAGTATCCAAGTGTGCCAGTCATTAAAATCAGGTTGAGCAAACATCTGTCAGAGGTGACAACAGGTAGTCCAACCTTGGGACAGACTGGTGGACTGTATTTTCTCTCCAGGACCTCCTAACATGTTTTTATGATTATTGATACAGAACATGGAAAAGAAAACATGACCCAAATAGAAGGATGATGCTTTAATAAAGCATCATAACATTTCTAAAACTACATTCCATCAATTGGATTCACTTCCAGTTTGTTCTAATTCCACAATTGATCCCTTTGATTAGAAAGGCCAACAAAGTTGGAGTAACATCAGGGTCTAGCAGTACTAACAGTAAATATGGGTGGTAATAACTGGTAGGGGTTGCCAAATCCTGTAATGCAACGGAGGTGATGCTGGTGTAGCTCCATGCCCTGAGGTTCACCCTATTGTGAAGGTGATCCATGGAAAGTCTGATTTGATACTTAATTGTTTTTTTTTTTTTTTTTAATTTCTTAGTCTTCTTACAGTATTTTGAAATAAATCTGTAACAGAAAGGAGAGGTGTGTTAAGTCTTTCAACCTGCGCGCTTAGCTGTGCCAAGGAATGGCACCTCTGGATTTTATGGGCTCGTAGTGCAAGGAAGCTTATGATGCTCTGTCCAGTCTTTCCTTTGTGAACTTGCAGCCTATTTTCTTGCCCTAATTTTGGTTGTAAAAAGAGAAGGTTTCTTCTGCTTTCTGTTGTCCTTTTTGTATAGGAAACTTGCATGTTCTATGCATGGCCAGCATACTCATTGCTGTCACAGGCAATCTCAGTGTTCCTGACTGCATATTTTACCTGCTTTTAGGTCATATGTCAGAAGTGCTAAATTTTGCATGTGGTATTTTACCTCAGCTGTTTCATCCTCTGGGGTCAGGTGCAATCCCACTGGTAGGAATTATGCATATTAGTTGAAAATATTACAACTGACCATGTCTTATAATGAAAGGGCAGGGTACCATGCCCTGGAGTGGCCAGGCTTATATTTGCTTTGTGAATTCCTTTATAAGGAGCTCGTTGAAACAAATCTTCTGGGTATTCAACAGCCAAAGGTAGTTTTAAAATGAAAAAATATTTTAAACATAATCATCTAGTGAAAAAAAAAAAAATCTAGGAATGGTAGGAAGGAAGACAAGTAAAGAAAGTGGAGATAAGAAGAAATGATTTTAGATGAGGTCTTCCAAGAAGTGCCCTCATATACGTTGTTTGTGGTCACATTGCTTTTGCTATTAGGAACAGAAAGCTGTTGGTTGGAAAAAGTTCTTTTATTACTGAGGCATCTAGTTCCCTTGCCCTGCATGCTTGTGTAGTAAATATACAACCCCTTACACTGAAAAGAAAGGAGGGTATTTTATCTTTGTCCTGTATTACTGTGGTCTGAGGGAATAGATCCAATTGCAATAAATTAATTTTGGACAACATATGGAGAGTCAGTAATCCTGTGGTGTTACTACTGCATGTCAGATCATCATCACCCTAGCTTGATTTTTTAAATATATTTGGAGTTTTCTTTGTGTTCAGTATTACTTTTATTTTCTTTTGGATAACTGCAGAAATCTTCATACACTTTTTTGAATTATTTGTAACTTACTATGTATGCTATTAAATTCTCTTTCACAGAGGAGATTTTACTTAACAATGAGAGGGGTGTGGTGTATGTATCTGTACAAAGGTATATATGTGGGGAGGTGTTTGTAGTGAAAATTAAGTTTATGCTCATATGCTTCTCTGAGATAATTAAAGCATTATCTTTTTCATTGTAATCAGATATAATAGTGCTTGTTTAAATATTTATTATTTTTTTTTCTGGTAGATTTTCCAGTTATTCTGGTCTTTGACTTTGTGCACTTGCTTACATTCGGATTTCTGAGTGACATTAAGATCAGAGGCTCTGTAATTGTTTTTTTGTAAATCATTAGAATTTAATTTGCAATAGATAAAAATGAGACAAGCAAATGAATATAGTCCTTGTCTGCCTACCCTCTAGTGATGCATTTCCTTTTCATTGCCTCTGCTGGGAGTTGGAGTTTCTTATGTTGCCTCAAATTCACTGTTTCTTCTTTACAAGTCACTTCTCTTTTATGTATAAAAACTTTATGGACTTTGTTAGGTAATGCAGTTATTTGTTTTAAAATATGCCTTTGGGCTTTTGTGTAATGCTGTTACGTATGTGAGCTTTGGGCATGCTGGATGCTTAACTTGCCTTTCAGACGGACATGTGAAAATGAAACAGTATTTGCATTTCTTTCGGGATAAGAGCAGAAGTCTTATGAGGCACTAATGTGAAAATATCAAATGGAAAACTTTGAGTGCACTTCCTGTGATCCTGATTGAACTGAACTGAAAAGCAAGACCTTAATTTGTCTAAAACTGTGAACTCCTACTGCCTTGAAGAGGACCAACACAATTTCTTTTACTTGGGTTTTCTGATAAAGTGCTTGATTTTTTTCCCTGCCTTTTTCTGTCACATGAGTGTGCCTGAATTGAGACTTCTGGCTCTAGCTCTTACCTTCAGCTCATGTCATGCCCCCCGAGCAATTACTTGCATCTCGAAGCTCTTGTCCTTCTCCCTAAGGGTCCTCTGAGATGTCATCAGCATGAAAAGCTCCTTGCTGACACTTGGAAGCCCTGAGCTTCACTCCATAGCTCACTGCTGCTGTTCTACTTCTCTCTTGTCCTTTTCAGGCACATTTACATCTCTCTCATATGGGTCTACAGTCTTGGTGCCTAATGGTGTGGCATCAGGAACAAAACCAGTGCTGATGGTACCAACAGTATGAAATACAAGATATGGTTATGGATTTGTTATAGAATAGCTTGGGATTTAAGCCTAAACATTTCAAATTACTTTGATTTACTCTTTCATTGTTTAAACAGTAAAAGGAAATTTGTCCCATGCAAAGCTGCATGTAACTACTCCTAAGAGTTTTTATTAAGCTTCTGCTTTATTTAATCTTCTTACTTTTCTAATTTTACTTGCTTCATTTTTAATGGTCATAATAAAGTGATAAAGTTTGTTTATTATCACAGTACCATTCTCCCTTGCACAGTAACTAAAGTCAGTAGACCTTCTTTTAGTACCCTCAGCATCTGAGTTAATATTTCTCTTGCCTTCCTTTTTACTGAGAATTTATGCCTCCAAACATTCTGTTCTTAACACATTGCAAATAAATTTGTGGCTCCCATTACTGCTGTCAGGTGCTAAGCACTCCAGAGAATGGGATGCCAAATAATCCTTGTCACACATGGACTCATCTGTTTTATTAGCACAGTCCAAGTTTGCTACACCCAAAAAGAATTCACACAGATCTTACAGTTCACTAAAGAGGAAACTGAGAAGCTGAACTTAGTTGAAGAAGGTGTTGCCACCTTCTCATGCAGTACAAGGTCCACCAAGAAAGAGCGTTTTGCTATATTTTAAACGCTTTAGAGCCTGGTTCCATTTTGAGCAGTTAAATGATGCAAAAGGTGTTTTTTCCTCACTCCCATGAGTGCTCAGATGAGGACTACAAACTTGTAGTCAAAATTGCAAAGCTAATGATAAACCTGAAAATACTGGGTTTTAATGGATCACCTACAGATTACCTATGACAACCTGCAATTACTACTTTGGGTGCCATAGATGAGAAATGCTTAGAGTAGTATCATTGTCCAGGAAAGTACAGTAATGCAGTGTAATGGTACGATGATTTTAATACTGATGAATAGGCTCCCTACAATATCTCTTATATAGTTTTATTGGTAACCTAAGGATACTGCTTAGCAGTTTCAGATAAAATTTGCTTTATATGAAATAGAAGAGGCCTGGAAAACATTTTCTGTATTGTTAACTCCCATTTCGGCTGAGTCTAAACTTGCATGTCACAATTCATACTGGGACCTGAATGTAATAGTAGGATTGAATTTTTGCATTTTTGCTGTCTACACACAGCTTCTTATTCTCTCTGATTCTGCACAAAACTTGGACTTCATCTTTTTGACAACAAGTGAAATTAAGAGCTGCTTCTCCTCTTCACAGCCTAGGAAGTGTCACCTTTCCTATAATTCTTTATCTGAAGATTTTTTTTTTGTCATCTATTGCAGATTCCCACGTTGCAGATTTTTAAATGGACACCTTATGTTTAAGCTGTTGTAAGGGTGATTACAGCTATTTTGTATACTTCAAATATTTTGAAATCAAACTATAATTTTGCCAATGATGATAGCAGTTATTCTGAAAAGACAGTTGTGAAGCAGTTGGAAGCCAGTGAGTTCTGTACCTTAGGTAGCTGCTTTCCGAATTTAAGTTCTGCAAGTGTGGCCAAATATTTCAAGATGGCTTTCAAAGCTTGTATTTAGGCTTTGATTCTATTGGAAGGTGTAAGAGACTGGTCCTTTGGAAAATTAGGCTCCTCTAATTACGTAGGTAACATACTTTAAAATGTTAGATTCTGTCTATGGATCGTATTCTATCACATTCTCTCCCTTTATTGGACATTCCATTTAATTTCCCAGTGGGATTCCATTTAATGTTTTCAAAGCAACATCAGTTGAAACCATATTTGTTTTGATTGTTTGCCTTTATAAAGAAATTTTTCTTAGAGGAATTGTAAAGTTTTTAAAATGGTGGAAAGAAGAGGTTTTAGAGATTAAATATGTGTTAAGTTACACTTACTATTTTCTTTGAAATTCAATACCTTGCGTAGAAGCCAAACTGATGAGGCAGCTGTGGCACATTTAAGTATAATATCAGAAACAAATTATTTGGGAGTCTGCTGAATTTTCTTATTTTAAGCATGTTTTATTCAGTGAATCATATGTATTTAGTGCTACCATGAGTGAAACTAATGCTTTGGTTTTAATTTACAGATGAAGTCAGTCCATCCTTGGAGTATTCCTAATGTCTTATCAGGAATGATTTTTTTTAGCAGGTGTATTTAATTTTTGTGACATTACTGGCTATGAAGCAGTATCAATTCTGTTCTAAGTAAAAGAAGGCCAAGTGATTTTTGTCTGTGGGACCACTGCCTTTTATCAGTCAGGTCAAGGTGTGGATTCAGGTGCTGAGACAAGTTGCTCTGTATTCTCCAAATGTCCTGTTCCTTTGCATATTACAAAGGCTTATTGGGCTTAGAGTTTTATGGGTGACCACTAATGAGATTCTCCAAGATATCCGAGTCTTTGCCTTGCTTTTGGTTTGGTGAAATGTGGTGTATAATATGGAATTTAACTGTGTTAGGAAAAATTCTAGATAAAGGAAAACTGCATATGTTGTTGGGTGAGTGTGAAAAGGGAGAAAACTAGCAGAGGGGGGAAACAACATATGCGTGAAGAATTAGAGAGACATAAAATCTTAATATGCTGCTTATTAATAGGATTTATTGCTGCTCTTTATAACAACCCTGATCGAAACTGCTTCTTCTGCATTTCTCACTTGATACATTTCCAGGAAATTAAAAGAAAACATTAAATGGTTACCTTCTACCCCCATGTCCCCGTTCTCTTCTGATCTTTTTACTTGTTAGGTTTTAAACATTTATGGAGAAAAAACATTCTAAAAGGGCATGTAACACAAAGGTAATAATCACAGTGCTGTGCTGTTTTATGGGGCAATAATCAAGTTGCCTTGTTTAAAAAAACTACTTGGCCTTCATTCTCCTAGGCTTTACCTTAGGGAATTAAACTGGATTATTGCCTTGTAAAACAGTGCTGCATTCCTTTTGTTGATTGATTCTAAATCTTTGTTTATCACTAATCATGAAGTCCTTTCTACCTTGCAGCATTCCTGTTCCTTTCCTTCATGGCTTTGTCCTGCATTCAGAGAATTCACAAATAAAAGCTGAGTTCTGCCTGATTTGTGGCACCCTACTGTTGATCACCATTCTGGGAGTTTCTGTATAAGTATGTTATACATTTATTTTCTTAAAATGAAGGACGATCACAGCATCCTCCATGTGAGCAGCTTCTGAGTGAGATTCACCCTGCCTAAATTTCACTGAAGTCATTCAGTTTGATGTAATAGGTGCTCAGTGGTAGCTTTAGTGCTGGTGAGGATCCACTGCCTCCCCATGGGCACCAACTAAACTTTAGACCACATATCCACTTTCTGCATCCACAGGGATGTGACCCTGTGCAGTCTGATTTGACTTTAATTTCTTCTGCTTTGAGCAGGTGTTAGGCTCCAGACTTCAGTGGTCCTTCCAAGGTGTATCTTTCATGTGATTGAAATGAGGAGGTGAGGTCTTTGTGTTACTGTTACAAACTGCACAGGAAGCCATGGATTCAACCATGCTCTGTGTCAGACATTTTTTTGGGTTGGACATAGCCTTGGGAGGCATGGTTTTGTGTGAGGTGTCCCTGCCCATGGCAGGGGGGCTGGAACTAGATGATCTCAAGGTCCTTTCCAGCTGTAACTGTTCTATGATTCTATCACTGGCTTATGGGAGCCATGCTCTCTTCCCATACTCTTCTTTAGTAGTTCATAAAACGTTCAGCTAGACAGAGAAACTTCTTGTTACTTTCTGGGTATGTTGGAGAATGCATCCTGGGGGACTGGTTCCTGCACAAGTGTTCTACTCCCTCAGTTTTAAGTACACTACTAGAAGTTGGAATAGCTGCACGGTAGCTGGTTGCTTTCAAACCACAGGTCACCACTAAAGTTACAGTTAGAATAAATAATGTGGAGAATATTTGCAAGTTTTTCAAGTACTTGATGGAGAAGTGGTCAAACCATGCTTAGTTCACCCATCTCAGGATCACATTTGAAATATGTCTTTTTGTCTATAACAACCTACGTTGTCATCATAAACAAAACCGTTTTCTGGTCTTAATCAGTCTGATCACATCCATGCTATTAAACTCTTTCACCTGACAGAACTCTACAGCAAAATTCAAAACACCTTCTAGGAAGGTTCTTGGCTCGTACTGACACTGAGTCGATAAACACACCAACCAGCCTGCAGGGACAGGGTCTTGGGTCTAGCACGTACACTACAACCTGTTTAAATTTGCTTAAATTAGAATTTTTCTCTGTTTCCTTTCCTACTCAGCTTAGTGTTTTCTTGTTCATCATTTGTCTAGGAGGCAGTTTCTGCTTCTGTTCCTGACAGCTAAGTGACCTTACATGCTAAGATATGCTATTTTTTTGACACACCATGTGCAAGCATCTCTCTTGTGCTTGCCTGAATTACAAGGAGGATATTAGCTTTTAGTGGGGTGGGCTCCTCTTTCTCCCCCAGAAATGCAGGTTTCTCACCAGCAAGCAGGTTTCACAGTGAAGTTTTCAGTGTGCTGCATTTTATAATTTTTATAAAAATATGCAGCACCAAATGTATGTTGCAGCATAAAAAAGAGACAAATCACCGCATCCCACTATTGACTTTTGTTAGAGAACAGCCATATTGATAATTCACCGCCTGATGGAGATAGTGAATTTTGGGTACTTGATCCTAGATCTTGGTTTTGAGGGAAATCATAACACTTCTTGAAGTTCTTGAAGCTTTGTATGCTAACAGCTTAATGGAGCCTTTGTATGAAATTGTAAGAGGTGTGATCACACAAGAAATTAGAATTTTTCAGTACTTTGAAGTGGTATGTGCTGATGGCTACTCACTTTTACAAGTATCTTTGATTATTGAATATTATGAACAGAAGTATATAAAATAAAGGTAACTCCAGTTCACCTATGTAAGCCAATTTAACACTAATAATATCCAAAGGATTTTTATAAACACTATGTACTGATGAACAGTGCTTTATGAAAATGATATATTGATAACAATTATTTAATAATTTGTAATGTGTTTTTTTTTTATTTTTACTGTGTTTAAATTTGGAATATAATGGATAACCATATTTAATTATCATCAGGTTATTAGTATTAGAATTAGGAGGAAAAAGCACAGGTTGTAGGAGGATGGAAGCAACAAGAAAGTGACTGTGTACTCAGGTAACTGACCCTCAGGTTTTGGTTGCAGCAAATCTATGAAGAGGTTTACAGTGAAGAGCCAGTTTAATTTTAGAAAACAGGAGTTCTCATGTGCTGTCACCTGCCTTTGGTACATGCAGGTTAATATATGCCTTCCATGTATACCCAAGAGATGTATTCCTTGAAAATGAAATCTATTTCTACACCCATGTCCCCTAATTTCTTATTGTCTTGTGCAAATGAAGTCAGAAGTGTATTTTTACTTCAGTTAGAGCAACATAATTGGTAGGATATATGATGCAAATAAATTGGTCAGATTTTCACCTAATGTACCTCTGCTTCAATTCTGCTGTCCTTATGAACTGTAGTTATTGCTCGTGCATTGTAGTTATCTTTGAAGAGGCAGGGTTGCCTGTGGCAGTCGCAGCAAGATCAGAAGAAAATTTAAATGATTAATTAATGTAATCTAGTGTCTGTTTTACCAAAGGCTTTCAGGGACTTATTTAGCTCGATTAATGAGAGAAACTTCAACAGCAGGTTTTTAGAATAGGTTTTTGAAGAGTGTAAATGACATAGCTGCTGGAGGGAAAATGATCTTACACCTCTTTATATTAAATCACCCACTGAATTAATGCTAAGGAAAAATATTCTTTTAAAGCACTTATTTTTTATTCAGTTATTATTTGTAAAAATCAGCCTACCACACATTTTTTTTAAAGTTGTAAAGGACAGAGGATGTGAGAAAAGTGCGCTGGGGGATAATGAAATCAGGTGCTGGAGGATACTGAAATCCCTTTAGGATAAGGAGTGCGTGGAGGCTAGATAAATTTTCCAGAAACTGTTGCTATCAAGCTTAAATTTGAAAGATGAACTAATATATTGTATTCCATTCTGTTACACAAAGAGTTATGTTAGGTGGGACCTCTGGAAGTTAACTGGTTCAATTCCTTGTTCTGAGAAGGGCTGCCTTCAAAGTTAGGGCCTTGCTAAGTTGAGTACTGAAAAATCTTTGTGGATGCAGATTTCATTGCATTTTTAGGCACCTTGTTCTTTTGTTTAACCACTTCCACTGTGAAAAATCTTTTCCTTGTATGGAAATAGAGTTCTGCTTGTTGCTGATATTTTTATTTAAAAAAACCCCTGTTTTAATACTTCTGAATTATTTAAATATTTGACAGGGTTTTTTTGTTTGGTTTTTTTTGGTTGTTTGTTTTGTTTTGTTTTTTTTTTTTTTTTTAGACAAAGGCAATCGATTCATTGATTATTTCAGCAAATTTTTAAAGTAAGGCATGCTAGCAATTGCTACTGAAGCATGTAACCAATTCCTGTCCAGCTGTAATCATGTTATTTAACATCAGTGAAAATGTTTGTCAACCCAGAAGTTACAGCTGTCTATGACGATGCAAAATGTCTTGACTTGAGATGCAGGATCCTAGAGTGGAACAGTGGCAAACTCTGACAAAGACACAGAGACAGATCTTCAGAGCTGCCTTAGTTTTAGAGTTTTTTTAATAGCCTCAAAACTATGCAGATTCACAGGCTGTCTTCCTCATTCTTCCTTTCCACCACCCTTCTTTATACAATATGCTAATCAAAATGGTAGTTAGGTAGAGAAAAACTCGTATACTATAATTCTATAGCAGACAAATGCTGTAGTTTTTTAAATGAAAAAGTGGAGGTTTGCACTGTATGGAAAAGTATTTTTCTTTATACCAAATACACATGTGCTTTTTGTGTGGCTACATGGACTAAAGCTAAGCACGTTCATTTAGAAGATGTGCCAATTATTCTTTTTCTTTCAAGAACAGGGGCAACAATGTTATACTCCCCGAAGGTCCAGTGGCAATCAAGAGGCCAATATGACAGTGGCAACATATAGCATTGGAGGTGAAGTGATAAAGGAATAAGAAAGCTAGAAAATGAGAGGGGGATAAAAAAAAATCCCCAGACAATCTGAATATATGAGTCAGAAAAGGGAAGGAAGGAGTGTGACTTCTGGAGGAGAACTGAATTAAGGAATGAGAAGGTGTGGTTTTTAGTGTAACTGTGACATGACTCTGAAAAGAGGGATTGAGACATGGAATTTCATGGGGACTCATTTTAGGTTGTGAGCCAAAGGGGAAACCTCCCAAAAGAAGGCCGTCAGTGAACTGCCTCTTCATTACCATTGACTATGACATATGCAGAGCAGTTCCCCAGGGAGATAGTGAACCCTCTTTGGGTCTCCATGTTAGCAGTATCCCCTGGTTCTCAGTGTATCAGACCTGGTGTAATGGAAAGATGACTAATAAACTAACAATATGTGGAATCATTATGAACAGCAAGGTATTATTATATGTCTTATGGTATTACATAGTTTCATCAAATTAGGGTGTGTGATATGCATACATTAATATCAAGAGGTTTCAATAAAGATTAAGAGAAAAGTCTCTTACTCTCTTAAAGCTTGCATAAAATACTACATTTGAATGCAAAGCAACTGCTTCCATGAACCATAAACCAGACCCAGTGCACCAAGGAGGTTCATTATTCAGTCCAAGAACACTCATGCACAACTCAAAAAATGCAAGCACAAATGGCATTCCTTATGGCTTTTATTTTAGTGAAGCCACTGGCAACAGGAGGTCTATTTCTTCATTAACTGTATATACATCTTGATTTATCCTTGTTGGCAAGCTAGCCCACCTTATTCCTTACCTTGTGAAATACACACAATAGCTTGATTATGAGTATGATATAGAAGAGACAGTTTAAATAGCCTTTAAGTAGCTTAATCTTATCCATAAATGGCAAAAGTTTATTTCATCACCTTTCTATAGTTTATATTTAAAATTACCATTGTCTTCTTGCTATGTATCAGGGTAAGATATACCAGGACAGCAAAAGATGTTCTGTGTTACCTGAAAATTTTCACTGGTGTATATCTGTCAGTGGTAATTCTATTATTGCTTATGATCAGATACTAGTTCTTCTAGTTCAGTCTTTCACCAGGGAAACTTGTGATTCATTGGTGAGAGAAATTAACAAGTTGTGTCCAAAAGATAGTAGAGTGAAAACCGCAGCAATTTAACTGCTTTGTTTGTACTGAAATGAACCTTGGTGCTTTTCCTTCTGACAAAGTTACATCTGGGAGTGGTACAGATGCCATGTTTCCTCCAAGTAACAAGTAATAGGACAAGAGGAAATGGCTTCAAGTTGTGCCAGGGGTGGTTTAGGTTGGTTATTAGGAAAAAATTCTTCACTGAAAGGCTGTCAAGCACTGGAACAGGCTGCCCAGGTTAGTGGTATTTAAAAGATGTATAGATGTGGTGCTCAGGGGCACCACATGGTTTAGTGGTGGACTTGGCAGAGCTGGGTTAATGGCTGGACTTGATGATCTTCAGTGTTTTTTTCAACCTACACAATTCTATGATTCTGTTAAGGGTTCCTAGATTCTTGTTTACCTACCTTTGGCAAAAACATGATGCAGTCTTGAGGGGTATTAGTACCTGTGCTGAATACATCCGATTCCCCCGTTTTTGGGAGCCCTTCCTGTCAGAAATGCTGGATCAAACAAGCATGAGGTATTGGTGGTAAGCAAATTTCTTGCTTTAAGAGCTTTAGGTTGCACTATAATGAAAGTGAATGGCCATAATGCTGTGATTTGGGTAGCCTCAGCCAGGTGCTGCATCATCACTGGAACTAGTCACCTCTGAATGTCTTTGGAGACCAGTGCAGTGAAATTAACTGCAGTGTATGTCTGTCCTTATTAACTGTAGATATTTCTGGAGGATGAGTGAGTGCTTCTACATGACAAATGTGCCTATTAGCTTCCTGCAGGGGCTGAGAAAATATGAAGTTAAAATTGCCAAAATTGTTTTGGGCTTGTACTTTGTGCTACTCTCTTTGGTTTTCACTCTGAGTGGCAAGCACATTGAACTCTGGTTGTGATGTTTCTTGCATTTTATTTGTAAAGCTGAGATTTGTATTTGTACAGTGTGATTTTTGCCGCACATCCACACTAGTTCTTGCTGCTAGAAAAAAGTGGGAAGAAATTTAAACACCACCATATCCCTGCTTTTAGTCTTGATTCCTTTGAGTTGGATCAAAGAAGCTGCTAGTCTGAATTAAAAATGTCTTCACAGGCATATCACCAAACGCCAAAGGAACGTTGGTGCTCTTACTTTCTTCTCTTTTCCCGATGCCTGTAATCCTCCTCATGCTTCTATTTACCTTTTTTTTTTTTTTAATTATTTAAATCCATGCATTCTTTGATGTTTAGCTGCAGAAATGGACTTTTCAGAACTTGTGGCTTTCTCAGTATGTTAAAAATACTGTAGCTGCATACATAAGTTTAATATAGCGATATGCAGTTTTATAGCTTGCCATTTGCCTGTGCGTTTATGTTGAAGAAGCAAAAGTCTAGTATAATGTATTGTTATTAAACCTGAATCTTTAAAACATTAATTCATTCAACAAGTAAAGAATCCTGCAAAGCATTTGATGTTGGTTGCAAAAATAATGTCAATACTATATCATATTCAGAAGAGCACTTTATGTGTTTCTCTGTTTTATGATCTATGACATTGCCTTGTTTTTTTCCAAAGCTTCTGTTGGATCCTTCTTGTTGAGATTATTTAACAACTTGGTTTCTTGTGTCCTTCTGGGAGCAGAATGGCACTTTTCACTGCTGCCTATTTTAAGATTCTCTTGCACTTCATTCTTATGATTCTATAATTATGTTGGATCAATGTCTGATTGTGTGATAGTTTAACATAAGGATCATCTACCTCAGTCTTCCTCTAATGGGGAGAAGCAGATGCTTTTGTTGATGAAGGGTGATATGAAACTTTCACTCGTTTTTATTAGCTTTTATTATATTTTTTTGGTATGGAAAATATCCTAGACCTGTTTTGATATACCACTGAGCTGTATATCACACATCATTTAAGTAGTTACTGAGCCTTGAACATTTGAGTTACTGTGTTGGAATTTTTCTGAGTGAAAAGATTTTTGGCTTACATTGGTTTTAAGGTACAAGTTGTTTTGATCATTCTGTAATAAAATAAAGATAAATTTAATATAATGTCCTTCATCATTATTGACACTTTGGGACTGTAGTCTCCTAGCAACAGGAAAGAAGACAACTTGGGAGAAAAGTGGTTATGTGTAGAAAAATCTACTTCTCCCTACTTATTTCTTACTTTCAATCTCATAGTAATTGGAAAAACCGAACCCAATTTTTTTTAAAAAAAGTCTTTACTGCTAACTACTTTATATATCTTTGTCAATTTGTTTTAATGGAGGAATGGTCAAAGTATTTTTTTGTAATGATCCCTGCAGTCCAGCTGTGCAGGAAGAAATAATGAATTTTGCTAACAAGGCTGAGCTTAAACACAATTTTTAACCACATAACACTAGGTTATCCATGCTGTTGGGTCATCTGAGCCTTGTAAAGGGTGAAACAGACTCCAAGAATAAATACACCCTCTGTGCTGGGGAGTATCTGTCTTTAGCAATCAGTGGTGATTGTATGTCAGCCTATCTCTCACCCAGTTTTACTTTATGGTTGTTGTAACTTGGGTCAGTGGCCGAAGTATAGAGAATGTAGTATATTCTCTATACACTCTGTATAGAGAAGAAGCTGCTTCCCCAAGGCTGTGTAAGAGATCCCCCACACAGCTGGAAACAAAATTCAGATCATCCAGGTGCCCCATCTCCCAGTCCAGAAGTCCTTAATCCATAGCAGATAACCAACATCCTGCCTCTGAGACTCTGATATTATCATACCAGTGATAAGAGGTTGTGCTGCTGTGTTCTAACTGGGCAGAGGAAGTGAGGGGTGGGTGATGTTGCCCATGACATTTGCACTGCCAGTATTGTTGCCCACAAGTCTTCAAAGATTCAAGGTAATTTGCTGTTCAACCATGTTTTGCTTTTGATGATGCATGGCTGTCAGTGCATTGTTTATCATAATGCACTGATTATAAACGTATTATAAATGTACTAAATCACTTAGCATAAATGTATGAAAAAAAAATTAAACCTAAGCACAGCCTCAGAATTGTTTTCCTTTTTGGTTTCCCAAACCAGTGCATAGCCTCTTTTCCAATATAGAATCACAGAATGGTTTGGGTTGGAAGGAACCTTAAAGCTCATCCAGTTCCAACCACCCTGCCACAGGCAGGGACACTTTCCACGAGACCAGGTTGCTCAAAGCCCCTTCCAGCCTGGCCTTGAACACTGCCAGGGATGGGGCAGCCACAGCTTCTCTGTGCAACCTGTGCCAGGGCCTCACCACCTTCATAGGGAAGAAACTGCCTAAGAGCTCATCTTAATCTACACTTTCTACCTCTTTAAAAGAGAGCTTCTTCTACCTGTGATTTATAATGTCCCGGTATTCCAGGTTTCTGACTGGCTTGTGATGGGTCTTGACATTAATTTGATTAATTTCTATTATTTAATTACTCTGTCAGGATTTTAAGTTTGGTCTAATCTGCCTTCCTGTGTTTTCACCCTGTCTCTCACCCAGATGCATGATCCCTGTATCACAGATGCTTGTAAGCATTAGCATTAAAACTGAGTTAAACTTGTACTTAAAAACAAATACTATTTTAAATAGAGCAGAAGAAGCACATAAGAAAGACATAAACTTTTACCTTGATACCTGTAGTTACTTCAAGCTTTTGGCATATGAGGATAGTTGAACATTATTGTGATAAACGTGAATGCTAGCAACATTGTCTTGATCTCTCATCTTCATGCCATTTCATGTCATGTGTGATTTGAGTGGCTTTTGGGTCTTGTCTTTCATGTTCTTTTTTTTTTTTTCCTTTTTTTATAAATGAAGGCATATAACTTCCCTTTTGATTTAGAGAGCTATTTTTTTTTTTTCAATTCGTGGAGTGTCACTTTTTACTTATTTACGTATTATGCACTGATTTTCTCTGTGCCAGTAGAAAATCCAGTTTCTAAAGATGTTGAGCATACCAAGTAACATTTAAAACTGGGGCAGGCGATGTAAGAATCTATTCTGTTTGCATATCTGGACAGTTCAGAAATAATTCTACACTTTCTGAGATTCTGTCTTGAGCCATGAGAGACATTTCAAAGAACTTCCCCCTTCTCACAGGGGTATTTGTGTAATCATCTTTGCTGGAACAAGTTCATTTGGCATACTAATGAATTCTCAACTCCAGGAGGTTATTTCTGCAGAGTTTCTTTACATTGGATTTACTGCTGTCAAAAGCACACAAGAAAATTTAAGCCAGAAAAAATGTGCCATCATTGCTCTTGTTGTTTCATGAAAATGTGACGTGCACAACATGAAGAGATGATTAACTAAGATAACTGTTCATATCGTGTGGAGAGGAGCAGCCTAAGCTGTAACCTTGCTCTTTTGTGTGTAAGCAAAGCCCTGGGATAATGCCATTGTAGGTCTACATTAATTACTCAGTAATTATAGAATTATAGAATCATAGAATCACAGAATGGTTTGGGTTAGAAGGGATCTTAATGCTTATCTAGTTCCAATCACCCTCCCATGGATAGGGATACCTTCCACTAGACCAGGTTGCTCAAAGCGCCATCCAAGAATTATCCAAGAAGAGAAACAACAATTTTTGAGAGGATTTATTATAAGGGATATTGGATATGTGTAGTTTTAATAATAGTAATAATAATAATAATAAAACAGCTTTTCTGTAAGCTCTCCTCTTTTGTAGACTTTAATGAATTTTCACAATTCTCCTTTTTTTAATGGGTCAGCTTGGGGTATCTTGAGTCCATGGTCACAATGGAAACATACTGTACCTGGAGTATAAAATAAGTTTAGATTTATTTTTCAAAAGCTTAAAACCTGTTTTGGAACAAGTTATTTGACGTGTATGTGCAGAAGACATATTTAACCTCATAGTTCTCTAATGCAATGTCATGTATGACAGATGCTTAGCACAGAGATTGCCTGTGTTACCCTCAAGGTGTCAACAGCCTCTATGTACTGTATTAAACCAGTTCTTGTAATATTATTTTTGAGGGTGGATACAGGTGATCTGTGCACATTAGGACTTCTTCAGTACAGTGTTGGCTATCTGATTTGTTCAACTATGCTTTTCTGGATGGTAATTACAAGTAGAGAGGGGTGTCCAAAGGCAGAACAATGTTTGCAAACCCACTGGTGTGTGGTTTTTTAGCATTATGCAGAGTGGACATGAGTGAGGGCACAGGCCCTGCTGGGATGGTGCTGAGCATATTCCAAGACAGGAGGTGACAATCATGGTATCTCCTTTGCTAAGTCTACAGGAGGAAATAGTGTGAACCAATTGAAACAGATTTTTAGATTTAGATGTCATCGAGGGTCTGATGTCCATACTGCAGATGTTTCAAGACTTTTTATGTTGGGTTAACTGTAGTCTGGTCCTGACTGGTGAATACCCCTTTGCAGTTGGAGTATACTAAGCACATTTCTGGAGTGTATCTTCCAGTTTAGTTTTATCCAAGAAAAATCATTTTCAAGCACTCAGAAACCATCTCTTGTGTGAAACAGAGCAATTAAGTGGAGATTATCACAAGGTTTGCCTGAAAAAGTGCTCACTACTCCTCCTCTAAGCTTAAACACGTAATGTCGATGCACCTTTTGTTGCGGCCATGGGGATGAAACTTTGGTTGAATTGCCTCCAACGTATCCCAATTTGGAAGAAACTTCTTTTCTCTGAGAGAAAGTCCAGGAATGAACTGATAAAGGTGAGGTTTTGACAGGTAGGAGAGCAAGCCCAAAAGCAAATCAGCTATATTATCTTGGCAGATTAGACGAATCTTCCAAATACTCTACTGTGGGATAATGATACTCTGTTCACTTCAGTGATTTGTCAGGTGTGTTTTGAATAACAGAAGATCTTTGGCAGTGCACCGACAGCAAATTTGACCCTCACCCTTTTGCACAGCCTTCTTGTCTGAATCTCATATCAACTCTCAATACAGAGAACATGGGGAAAGAACTGACTGCACTGAAGATCTGTACTCATCCAAGAATATAGGCACAGTTCCTGGCATAATATGGCCAAGAATAAGATTGCTTGGCAATCAGAAGAGTGTTTCCAAAAATTAGAAGCATTAAGTTCTAATGTAGTGGCCTTCCAATGGCAGTAATAAGGCAAATAACTTAAATGCTGTATAAATTAAGTGACCAGTTTCTTTCTGAGAGCATGGGGTTGGACTCAGTCACCCAGATAGTTACTTCCTAATAGAAAAACAATTAAACTAACTTACAATATAAAGTAGTTTCCAATGTGAATTGTGTTTATCTTAATATCTGATTTGTTTTTGAAGGTGATTTGGCTATCTAGCCTTTATGAATCCTATGACTGTAGGCTGAAAATAAAATATTAACTCATTCAGGAAAATATGCTTCCATTCATACAGTCTGAGATGTGCTATTCCATTCTATGTTCTCAGAAAAATGCCTTGGTGAATAAAAGCTTTTCTTATTAAATCTGTGCTATCGTATCTTCCTTTTTACATTTAGTAAGGATTAATATTACTTTATCATTTAGTCATAAAAGAACAGGTCCTTATAATGAACTGTGACAAGAGAGAGGTGAAGAAGAACTTTGATAGACAGATCTGATATAATGACACAGAAGATAATATGTAATCCACTATCCTCATATCTTGATCTTTTATATATGTTTAACTGCAGAAGAAATAGAGGAAAAAAAAGCTTTTTATAAAAAAAAAAAAAAAAAAGAAAAAAGAACATTAGACAGTTTGATTACAGAAAGCTGACTTGAATCACCACTGTGGAGTACAGAATATGTATGATCATCCTCTTTTCCTTCTAACATGGAAATGGTAACATTCTCTCACTGATTCTGGAACCTAATGGAGGAGTCATTTTGCTGATGTCCTCAAAACTGTGAATTTCTCCTGCAGTTCCTTTGCTGGCTGAAGACTGAGAATAATTTGGAGAAGGCATTAATTATCCTGGGTATTTTGGACATATATTTCTTTCTTCTGTCTTCTTTATCTCCTGCCCAATGGAAAAAAAAAAAAAAAGACTTCCAGCCTGTATCTCTGTGCTGTGACTGAACAAAACTTCTGTAATTATCCTGAATGCCTGTCCCTCCTTGTTCCCAGTAATGTCTGCATCAGCTGGCCAGCTTCAATCAGATTTGAAGGGAGGATGGCATAACTTGAAGGAGAGAGATCAGTGAGTGCTCACTAATGAAGAGGAACGCAGGGAAATTCAGTTCTGCTTTAGGGCTAGTTGGCAAGCTGATCGCTATGTCATTGTAGCTGTCTAATCAGCAGAAGCATGGCTTCAAACTATCCTCAGTATGTTTCTTTAGCAGTAAAAAATGGTCAAATGACATTTGGAGTGAGCAAAGTTTACAAATCTATAGGAAACCAGACTTTGCTGGCTTCGTTTCTCCACAAAACATCCCAATTAAACACGTTAGTCCACATATGATGCAGTGGTAGTGTGAACAAGTAATTTTTTTTCAGGTGTGGAGGTTTGCTTCATTCTATCATGTGAAAAATCAAACCATGTTTTTCCACATGAAGATTTTCCTACATACCACTGTGACAATTAACTGTCATATGGAGGCATTCTCCTCTTTGCCCCCTCCTTCAGCACCCATCTCCAAAGTGCACATTTTCCTCTAATTCTCATAGGGTATAAAAAAAAAATAATTGTAAAAGTTTGTGAAGATGGAAGTAAAAATATTTGACACCTAGCAAGTTCAACATTGGCCTTCTAAGGGAATAGTTTCTGCTCAAATACTGTCTGCATTTGTTCTGGTGTGGCATGGGGTTTGCATGTTAATTTTACCGTGGCTGGAAGTGTCAGCCTGAATCCAAATAGCTGCCTGGTTTTGAAGAGACTGAGTTTGTACTTGCTTGTAACTTTAATCTCTCTGAAAGTACTGAAAGAAGGATTTTAACATGGTAGTCTTTGTTTCTTTTGTTTAAAGATGTGTTTAATTCTTCTTAAAAAACTTTTTCAATGAGATTTTCTCATTAAAAGGCTGTATTAAACTCAACATCATGAATAATTCATAATGCAATTTTGAAAAAAAAAATGTCATGCAAAAATGCAATAATTAGTTTTATGTGATAGGAAAAGCATTATTTTCATATTTAGACAGGAAGTGAACATTCATTTAGATACAGTATTCATGTTATACTAAATTATGGCATAAACTAGTGTTTGTAATTTAAAAAAATGACAGGTTAATTTGAAAACCAGCTCTAAGATGCAAACTTGTGCGTTGCCACCTACCTGATAAAATTGATTACTTTGTCTATTTATGCATTTGCTGTTAAGTGTGTGGCTTTAAAATGTGATTGCACATTTAAAATTAGTCGTGAGCCCATGATGTTGCCTTTTGTTTTTTTGTTTTTTTTTGCTTTTATTCATAATATCTTCAGTCGTAATATCTATAATTTTCTGAGGACACAATGACAATTCTCATTAATTGTCTCCAATCTTGTAGACAACTTTACAGAAGTTTTGAGGTGGTTGAACGGAGTCATGATGTATGCCTCAAAATACTTCTTGCCTGAATCTGGGATTGAAAGTTGCCTAAATACTGTTGTATAAATACTAACCTGTATCTTCTGAAATGAGACTGTCTGGCAGTTTTGAGTCAGGCTGTCTTCTTTTCTCTTATGTCATCTGAAAAATATGCTTCCTTTCTCAAACACAGAGTAAGGTACTGTGCTGACTAAGTACCCTAAACTGTCCTTCTCAAAACCCTCCATTTTGCAGAATCCCTCTTAGTTATTCGCTGAATCAAACTGAATGGCATTTTTCAGCTTCCTTAATCACCAGGTACACAGCAAGTAAGAAAAAAACAACTTTAGTTATTTAAGTTGTGATTAGCTTCCAGGCTCATGTAGGAAGAGCGGCACAGACATTTTCACATTCTCTGATGACTTCAGTCCTTGGGCTGCTGGATGTTGGCATGTGTTTTACAAGAAGCTAGTAAAATGAAATTTCATTTCATTTCAAGTATTGAAGATCTGCCATGTGATCTAATTAGTAGTTGAGCCCAGCTTTACATAGAATCGTAGAACATAGAATAGTTAGGATTGGAATGGACCTCAAGATCATCTAGTTCCAACCCCCCTGCCATGGGCAGGGACACCTCCCACTAAACCATGCCACCCAAACTAAACCATCTTGTGCTCAGAAAAGTTTTGGCAAGTTTCTTTGATGTTCTTGGCAGTCTGTGGGAAGAAGCATTTTAATAAAATGGCTTGAATGATGAATACAATACATTTATTTGTAACAAATGCATTCCTTTTAATACAGCTCCTGGAATACTTTTCTGCATTGATGACCATTGAGCAGTGCAAAGTTTGGTTTGCACTGGGTGGACAGAGCTGTGTTATGATCTGTGAGACCAGGAAAGTTAGGAGATGAGCTGGGAGCCTGCAGCTTTGCCTCAATGATTGCTTGGATGCTATCACTTGTAGCTGCGAAGAGTTTGCACAGCCTGTTAGATACAGGCAGGTACTGGGATAAAATGAACAATGAGAAAAGTCTTATTCACAAAGCAGAGCTGAGGTCCTGCCAGAAAACCAATAATGACATAATTACATCTGTGTTATGACACATGCACGCAGCAGGATTACTGTAATGGATGTAGACAGTCAGAATTCTGGCATTGCCAAACTTTCAAGCACCTGATTCTGTGATTTTAACATGACTTGAACGAATTATTTAAATGGAGTAGTGCTGTGAAAATGCTTGTTGAAATGCAGTCAAAAGCTCAGAGCAGCAAATAGTTTTGACTCGTTTCTGCTGTTAATCTGAATGGCAGGCATGTCACAGCAGGCTGCAAGCATCATACTCAATGTTTTTCATATGGGCAGTGGCAAGACACTCAGGCCTCGTCTTTCTGTATTAAGATACTACTGTATGGTGCTGTAAACCTGTTAAAAAGGTTTAGAAAACCTTTTAAAAGCTTTCAATCAAGTGAAGAGGTCAGCACAGCTCTGCATTCATAAAATTCTTTCCCTGCTCTCCTGCATTTAAGATCCTTTTCTATTGGTAATTGTTGAAATGAGTTCGCTGTGTTTTAATTATGCTGTTAACATCTTGAGCAGTACCTGGACGTTTGCCAGGGGAAGTAAGGTAGAGTTATACTAGATAAAGATTATTGAATCATAGAATTCCAAGTTGGAAGGGACCTCAAATATCGTATGATCCAACCTGTCTTGGCAGAGCATGTCCTAGACTAGATGGCCCAGCACCCTATCCAGCTGGAGCTTGACAGTATCTAGTGCTGGAGAGATTATGCCAATGGTAGATTATTCTTATTGTGACAAATAGTGAAAATTTCTGAAAAAAAACCCTTTATGAGAGTGTTGAAAATAATGCTGGTATATCTAAATTGTTCCTAACTATTCCTTTTAGTGTTGTTTTTTGTATCTCCAAGATAATTTTGGGGCTACCACGTTTGTCGCTGGTGCCTAGTTTAAAGGCCTGGAAAAGGGTTCGTTCTACCATCTAGGAAGATTCAGTATTGCTTTTGTACCATGGAGTTTCCTCTAGCATGAAAAGGCTATAAATTAGCAAATAATTCTTTTCTGTTCCATTAAGGGCATCATCAGAATAGTCTTTGCATTGATTTTGACACCTTCTGTGACTTCATATTCTGTGCAGAACAGCGCATACTCATTTCATCAAAACTTATATATGCAAACTTTTGTTGTGTTAATGTAAGCTCCCGCAGGGTTCTCTGTGGCACTAGCACAAATTTTAACATTTTGACTTCCGCACTGCTGGATTTTGTGTATGTCACCTAAAAAGCAGCAAGAATTTTGTTTCTTTTTTGTTGTTATTGCTAGTTCTTTGTTCCTTCAAAGGCTTTTCAAGGCACCTTCCTCTGTATTTGTGGATGCACTCATTTCTTTCCATGATTTAAAGTCATGGAAGATTTTCTCTGGTACCTTTAGAACTGACAGGTTCTTTTTGAGCTTTCAAAGGCGCGGCAAGATACAGGGTTGCGTCGTTATCAACACTGTCAGATTCTTTCTGCTACAACAAAAGAGCCATCCGAAGACTCTCTATTGCAAGATGAAAATTTATTGTGGATGTGCAGAAACCCTGCCTAAGTTTTCTTCTTATTGCTCCTGGTGTACCAAATATCAACATGACAATGGCATTGTTATAAGTAGTACATAAAAGCCATATTGCCTAGACAAACTAAACTGGCGTTTCCTAGTGCAAGTACACTAGCCCTGGAAAATGATATAGCAGTATAAAAAATATGTTCTTTTAATGGATAGAATTTCTACCATATTGCAGTGGTGCCTTGATCTGTTGGTTTGTATATGGGTCTTTTCTGACTTTTGGTTTTTAGTGGATGATGTGTGTGTTCTCTAAAACTGGACACATGTGGCAGTAAAGGCTACTTTAGGATTAGGATTCCTATGGCAGGGAAGAAGGAAGCATTGGATCAGCAAAGCAGTTAATATCAAAAAGAACAAAAAAATAAGGGTTTTGCAACAGAGTTAAAAAGAATCAATAACAAGAAAGCCTTCTCTCCAATTAAAAGGGGAAATCCACGATATTTTGACACAACAGAGAAAGCACTAGCTTTCTTCTATAATACAGACTGAGAGCATATGCCATCATCAGTGACACTGAAGATATTGAGATGTGAGAATAAAAGCGTGAACTTAGATAACTTCTGTAATAAAAAAAGGAAATCCTCAGGTAACCAGAATTCTTAGAAGGGTTGGCGCACCTCTGCTCTGCAGATAGACTGAGAGAGCTGGGCTTGTTCAGCCTAGGGAAAAGAAGGCTCTGGGGAGAACTTAGAGCAGCTTCCAGTACCTAAAATGGTTGACAAGGAAGCTGGAGAGAGGCTTTTGACAAGGGCCTGTAGGGACAGGACAAGGGGGAATGGCTTTAAACTGACAGAGGGGAGATTGAGATGAGATCTTAGGAGGAAGGTCTTCCGTGTGAGGGCGGTGAGGCCCTGGCGCAAGTTGCCCAAATAAGCTGTGAATGCCCCATCCCTGGCAGTGTTCAAGGCCAGGTTGGATGGGGCTTGAAGCACCCTGATCCAGTGGAAGATGTCGCTGCCCGTGGCAGGGGATTGGAACTGGGTGATCTTTAAGGTCTTTTCCAACCCAAACCATCCTATGATGCATAGGCCTATGAACATGGCAAGCTCAGCGTGACTTCATTGACTTCAGTGGTTTTAGCTTGCAAAAAGGTCTGCGTCTTTTTGAAATGACATAATAAATAATCCTGGTTTCAGTCCAAGTTACGACTTAAAAGAAATTCTGGGTGTAAATTACAGGATCAAGGATCTCATTGGACTTTTCATTTTATCAGTTTTGAATTTTTGAGAGCTTGCAGCCTTAAAACTGAGATTAAGTGTACCAGCAAGTTACAGTATTGTATGACAAGGTTTAATGCTAGTCGAGTGAAGATTAACTTGTTCTTACTGCTAAAAATAGACTGATAGTTGCAGTTCAATTTCTTACAACTGTATATATACTTTTTCTATTGCAAGTGCTTTCACAGTACATCTCTGAGTTACTGAGTACATCATCCTCTAAATGTGCCCCAGTGTAATTATGGATAAATACTGTATTTCATGGAGAAGTGAATGTGTATTAATTTTCTGTTTCATTAGCACGTTCTTTGTACTTTGCCTAAGCAACTACTGAGAGCAAAATGATTACATTTTAAAGATGTGAAAAACATTGTTCTGTACAAGTTGTAAATATTCTGCCTGCTGTCTTTACAAAATCATTTGTGTTATTTATATAAAACTTCCTTTTAGAAAAAGAAATCGTTTGCTTTTGTAGCATTTAACCTTTGCTCTCATGTGCTCTGTTGTACATACAAGTGCTTTTTATTTTTTTCTGGAAAGTGTTTTAAAATTGAATCTCACTTCAACAAAGTCAAAGCAAATTTTCATTGCTTAATTCTTATGGGAACAGTATTGGGCCAGTATGTCCTGGATGCCTTTTAACGTGGTGGTTGACATTTTAAACCAGTTGGAGTATTAAAAAAATTGATTTTTGAGGACCAAAAGTGAATTAATTGCAATGGGTATATAGACGAATGCATGATTTAGTAATTATATGTATTTTACAAACAGAGCACCTGTAAAGTCACGATGAGGGACCTTTCAGCCTACATACTTTAAGTTCTTTCCCAGGCAAGAGAACCAAATGAATATGCACTGATGTTTTTAGAAATTAATTAAATAACTTGAAAGTACATTCAAGGTAATGATTTTGGAAAAAAATATTTGGGATATAGATTGTTCTCACTTCCTGTCTTTCTGCAATTCTTGTTTCCATTTTTTCTCATTGTTTTAATGTTATCTTGTAAATAACTTTAATTACATTTATTTTGGGGTAAAGCATTAAAATTCTATTTGCAAAGCTTTTTTTCACAGCAGAAATCAGTAAGGAACTTTCTCTCATTTGCCTTTCTGAATCATTGTCTGCAACAACAATACGATTCCAAACTAAAGGAATATATTTTCTTAAAGGAGATACTATAGTCAGTTTGAGCCAAGAGAATGGCATTGGAACTGTGGGGAAAAAAAAAAGGAGAACTTTGTAAATATTCTGTTTAGCTGTATAAAACTTTTGCACCACTTTACATTCCTGTGTGAGTCATTTGCATATGTGAAAAGCAGGCCTCAGCTCTGGAAATACAATTTTAAAAATGATACATCAGTATTAGTTCAATATCTCACCATACTGAATGCTGCATATGTCTCTCTATACAAGGACGAATGATTGCTGTCCCAAATCTGATATACTAACGCAAGCAGAATGGAATGGAAGGAGATAAAATATAGGTGTGTACTGGCTGTGCTCATGCTAGTAAATTACATAGCGCTGGGGTGTGGGGCCAAGAGCCAAAACTCATATTCTGTATATTCTTCATGTATTCTCTATGCTCTGAAAGATCTTCATCCCACCCAGCTAGCATTTGATCACAGTCCCTGGGCACATTTTGGCATTGAATTTGGCACATTTGGCACATTTGTATGGTAAACCAGTCTGGCACCAATTTGGATACAGCCTTCCTGTTTGGAAGATGGGAGTGGTTTATGTGGATATGGCCAGGCTGGTGTCAAGCCATAGTCTGTGGGCTGCTCTGGGCTTGTCGTGGTTTAAGCCATAAATCAGCCACGCAGTTTGTTCACTCACTTCTCCCTTTTTCTTCACTCTGCTCCTGGAGGGATGGGAAGGAGAATCGAAAGAATGCAACCACCACAGGTTGAGATAAGAACAGTTTAATAACTAAGGTATAACACAAACCACTACTGCTACCACCAATAATAATAATG
>JANRGW010024971.1:0-37132 GCA_024733675.1 Psilopsiagon aymara | reverse complement strand
GGAATGGGTTGCCCAGGGAAGCTGTGAATGCTCCATCACTGGTGGTGTTCAAGGCCAGGCTGGACATAGCCTTGGGTGGCATGGTTTAGTGGGAGGTGTCCTTGCCCATGGCAGGGGGGTTGAAACTGAATGATCTTAAGGTCCTTTCCAACCCTAACTATTCTATGATTCTATGATCGTTCTTGTCCTCAAAGGTTTTTTCTTGCCTGTGTTCTCCTTGATCCTTTTTACCCTTTATACATACATCTACTCTGCTACCCTAAATGTATTTTTTCCTTCTTGCTATTTACTGCCTTCAGGTTTTTTTACAATGTTATTCTTTCCAACTCAAATCACTGCTGCGCCATATTGAATACATTTTTAATCTTTCTTGTATAAAATATATATATATTTCCAGACCTTTCCGTTCTAATGAGACTTTTCTCTGAATTGCCTTCAATTTGTTCATGTCAGTCTGGCATTGACGTGCCAGAGACGGAGATACTGTTCCATATGCGCCATATACAGCTGGATCATCACCTCCCTGGAAGATAATGGTTTTGCCTCTGTGTGTAGCCCCAAAATCATACTCTTTAGTTCCAATACAAGCCCACATCTAATTGGTTTCCCACTGCTATCTGTAGGGATATTTTTTCATTTCTAGTGCTTTCTAAGTATCTCTCTCCAGCAGAACAGCTTAGTCTCCGATTATGTCTTCCCCAGACATATGAGCACGCATTTTCCAAGCTGGATCTTTTCTGTTATTAATATTCCCTATTTCTGCCTTCCTTTCTACCACTTTCAGTCTGGTTAATCTTCCCAGTTCCTTGCAAGTCAGCAGCTTCTGTTCATTTATGGAGACAGTATATCCTGAGCAGCAAGCAAACCTAGGAACACACTGTGCCTTGAAGTTGACAATTTGTTCCCTCGTGAGAGACATCTGTTAGCATCTATAGATAAATGGCAGGGTTTTTCCCTTCCATGCTTCTGCTTGGCCTGCCGGAAAGCAGAGGGCTGAAGCTGGAGATCCCTCTTCCACCCCCATTACTCCCGATGGCTTCTAACCCATCTGTGCGAAGGAAACTGAGCTGCCCACTGAAACTAGTCCTCCTCCTCCATGCTACAGATGCTCACTCGTGTCATTCGCATGGGAGAAGAGATGATCTTGCCCCACTTGTGCTGCTTACAGCTCCTCAGGGAAGCAACTCCACACAAATGAAACACAAATCCCAGCAGCTTCTCTCCAGGAATCCCTCCTATTTACCAGTTCTCCCTCTGTTTATTACCTTCCTTACCAGTCTCAGGCAGCATAAAAGTATTCACAGCCAAAAAGAACCCATAAACTCAGGTTTGTGATTCAGCGAATCAAAAGCTTTCCTTTGTTAGATGGTTTTTACCGTATATTCTCACTATTTCTACACAACCTCTCACTGGAGTCATTGAGGACATAGATGTTTTCTAATCTTCCTCCTGCCATCAGTGCTGATCATCAGTGCTTCAGTAGACAGGCTGGAGGTATCAATTTGAAGTGCTACTCATGTGCGTTTATTCTCTTGCTCCATATGTTCCCTACCCAGGGAACAGGGATTTTTCTTACCAGCTGCTCTCATGATGGACCAGTCAGCATTGTATTCAGAACAACATAAAGATGCAGACAGGAAAAGTTATAAAGTTTGAATGCTTGAAGTACAACATCAATTTCAAGCAACAGGTATTAAACTTCCACCTATTCATTTTAAGTCTCACATCATCCTAGCACAGAAGCAGAGAGTCATCCCCATGAGATGAGAACAACAGGCATGTCAAAGCTCCCCTTCGAGTCATGTTGTCCCAGAAGCTGCTAGGCTTGCCCAGAAAGATTAACAAGGTGTTCTAGAGACTGTTATCTACTGCTGGTACCAAATGTGAGAGACCTTCACACCTGATGTGAAAGGCCACAGCATCTTCCAACCTATGGCTCCTGCGAAAGCAGTGGCAGATCCAGCCCAAAGGCATCTGGCCAGGTGACATGAGAGGGAACGCTACCGGGAGCAAGCATCAAACAAAAATGGTGTTAGACAAAGCCAATGAGGTCTCTAAAAGGGAACCTATTGGGCACTTGATGTTCAACAACCAAAGCCTGAAAGTATGAGAAACTACTCACTCTTATGTTTAACCGGTTGCTGCCAATGATGATTCAGAAGAACCACAAGCAGTTTTCAAGCTGCTCACCTTAAAGAAGCATACATTAAAAAGTTCAAAGTGAGGGGCTGCTTTGTCGGAGTGCTGAGGTGCCCTCACTCTAACAGGGACTCAGCTTGTGGTGAGATCCTGTCCTGCATCACTCACAGAAGTTTTGCCGTGGATCTTCGTAGAACCAAGACTCTATTCCCTCGTTTAAAAAGCATTTTCAGACTGCCAAAATGCTGAACTATTAAGTTTTCTCCCCAAACTAAACGCCAATATTCATTTTTTTCATTGTTGCTGCTCATGACCTAAAAGCTGTACCGTTTACTTTATTCCCAGGGTAACAAAGAGGAGAGCCTTTTAATGAAGACTAACCCAGACTCATGCAGGTATGAATACTTTGTGCAAGTGAGATTTTATTTAGCATTAACTTGAGTATTTCACATCACAGCATATTACTGTGGGTTCTGCTGCCGCAGTTATTGATAGGAAAAAAGAGAGTGCAGGGACACTGCAATGCTGGGAACAAGCCCTACAAATGACGGGGTAATGAAGAGTCAGAGCAGAGCTTGGAGAAGTTGGGCAAGGAAGGGAAAAGGCTGAAATCAGGAGATGCACCTGGGCAGCAAAATACCTTGCTACGGCACTGCAGGCTCAGACCGTGTTCTACCATGTTTCTTCCTCTGAATTTCAGGTATTCCTGGCTCTTTTTCCAGGCACAATACCACTCTGAAATGAGAGCTAACAGTGTAAGACTCCTCAAAGGGCTACAGCTCTAAAGAGAAATAGCAGCCAAATGTGAAGGATGAATACATCTAGCAACATGTCTTTGGAACTGCTTTTCCTACCCCTGGGGAAGATGAGAATGTAAATTGCCAGTGAAACCTTCAGGTGTCAGGCACATGAGGATAATAAGTATGCTATTAATGTGCTAAGAAAGAAACATACCATAAAATATCCCCTTTTTCCTGACAGTAATGTGAAGCAAAATATACATATATATGTTGCGTATACATATTTATCTATACAAAACTTCAGAGACTAATTATTTGATTTTGCAATAACGAAAAGCAGGATGTAATATTCAAACAGGGAAGGTTAATGAAATCTGCAAGTATCAATTGAAAAGTGAATACAAAGAGAGAGAACAGTGCCCATTTATCTCCTTTTCCTGATGTCATTCAAGGAAAAGATTAACAGAAGGTAAAAGCAGAATCTATGAGGTCAGCTTTGATTGCTTATTTGTTGCTGTGCTATGTCTGATATGCCCAATGAAAATCAATGCACCTTAACACCAGAGCTTGGCAGGAATAGAAGACTTGCATCCTAAAAGGAGAAGAGAGAAAACAGTAATAATTCAGATGGAGATTGTGAGTCAGGGCAGGATCCTTCTTACCAGATGTAGACATCCAAAGTACAGATGTGTGCAAAAGAACTTCAAAGGCACAACTCCACTTGTTCTGAAATAGGCACCTGAAACAGCGGATGGCTCTTACTGTGAAAATGCCTCTTTCTCCATGCTGACAACAAAACAGGTTGCCACTGAATATGTTAATCTATTCTGCAGATGTCTAAAGTTACTCAAAATTAATATAGATCCCAAGTAATTAAATGATGGCACATTGACCGATCAGTGGAGTAGGGAATTTGCCCCTGGAACATTCAGGTCTGCTCAGGGTTGTACCATCTTGTGATGAGCAGTCAGTTGTGAGGCAGGCCTAAAGAGCACAGGCATGAGCCTGGAAACTGGTGGGGATGTGAACTTGAGAATGAAGCAGGAGACTTTTTCCAACCCTGTATCTGTATTAGCCACAGTAAAGTAGAAGGAGGGGAAGAGAGAATGCTCCCATAAATGCTGTCTTTCAGCTGTGGGCTACAGCACATTTGAGCAGGCAATGTATGAACCACTTCACTAAATCCTAAGAACTTCTCCAGGACTCTAAGATAAGAGGGACAGTCCTTTGGATGCAGATATTACACACCCTGAAGATTACCAAAGTTATTACAGGGCCCTTATATAAATCACTGTTACCCTTTCCTCTAGAACACTGTGTGCAACACTGATCGCTCACTCTCAAGAGGAACACAGCAGAACTAGAGAAGGAAATGTCCAAAGAATGATAATATTTGGACTGTGCATCTCTGGGAGGAAAGAAACAAGAAAAGACATGAACACATAAAATGAGATGAAGGGGGACTGGGTCACTCTATCCACTTCTGTTCATACAATACATCTGAGATGACAGACAACTCTTGGAGAACCATTTCATGGAAGCAAGGACTACAGAAGTGATACAGAAGTGAACATCCATTCCCTCTTTCCATTCCCTCTTCCCCTTCCTTACTCCCTTTCTTGGTTATCTTTCTGCTGGACCAGGCACCAGACCACCTCCCTGCACAGCTACCTAGGCTCAAGTGCCAACAGGAAAGGGGACAGGAAGGTGTGTTGTGCTTTTGCATCCACCCAGGACAGCAACAGCATAAGTTAAGGTTTGCTGAGTCAGTTATGATGTCCCAACTCATCTTCTCCGAAAGGGAGCCAATATTTTTAGCCAATATAAAACTGCTCAAGTGGTTGGTTCTCAAAAAAGAATCTTCAGAACACCTACATCTTTCTCCTAGCAGACTGTGAAAAGTCAGAACCCTCTGTTTGACTCCAGAAGGGAATATCCCACAGAGGAGCCAATATTCCAACTTCACAGTTTCAAGGAAGGGATCCCTCTATCACTGATGCAGTCCTGCAAAGCAAAGCTGAAAGCACTGAGGGCAGCTGTCATACAAGTGTCATTTCTTCTCTTTGCAAGTTCCCGGGTTCCTCTAGAAACTTCACTTAAATTAAAACAATATTGTCTTGGCTGTGGACAAAGCAACTGTCGGATTCTCATGATTCACATGAACCTATCAGAGGTACAGCCAATGCAACTAGAAGTGGATACTTACCCCGTGGAGGGAAAAAAATCTATATAGAGCAGAATAGGATTGCGGAACTCATTGCTATGAAGCACTGCTGAGATCTAGATCTTGGCACAGTAAAACAAAGCAGAATATTTTTGTTTGAAACAAATCCTTCTGGAATGTTATTTGTTTGATTTTTAAGTATAGGATTGAACTGCATAAGACATCACACTGATCCAGCGTGGCAGCTCTTGTATTCATGCATAAGATAATATTGTCAAAGGACAAACGCAATTCTTGGGCAACAGCACATCATCACTAGATCAGAAGGACAGATTCTGGTTTCCAAGAACATGTGTTCATCAGCAACCTTTGTTCATTTTGAAGAACACATAATCATCCCGGTATCTTGTGAACGACATCACCTTTGCATCCAAGTCATTAATACAGAATAAGGGTAATACAAAATTTATTTTAACTTAAATAGAAAATTACAGATTAGCCAACTTTTTTTAAAGCCCTTGTTCATACTTGCTGAAATATGTCTAGATAGTCCAGTTTGTCTCTAATAGGTAGTAAGTAACATTTCCCATCATCCCCAATTTCTTATTTACTTTGCTTTTCCCTGCAATTTTGTCTTATTATTCTTGTAAATCTGTGCAAGGGGGTTCATTTTCCACATTTACTTTTGCTCATTTCACTTATTTCAAGAGTTGTTGCTATGTTAACCATTACTTTTCTTCCCATCTGTGATTTCTCTTTTTCAGGAGATAAATCATTTTTCTATATTTGTAAAAGCTTATCATTAGTAGCTCAGTTCTTCTGAGGAAAATCTAAGTTACTTTATATGTGAAAGCTATTTATTTTATGAACAGCAGGACCAACGAATAAAGAGGCTAAAATTCTGATCAATATACCTGAAATTGCTCAGTCCCACATTGAGTTGCAGTGACTTTAATGTATCCCCACCTGGGAAGAAAAGGATGCGATAATTTCACGCTACATCCCTTATGCAATAAAAAAGATTTCCTGAAAAAGCATACTCGGATGCTGGTGTCATAGACTCCAGAGAACTAAAGAGAGCAGACGGTGAAGAACTGGAATGGTGAGGTTTAAGCAGGATGGCAAGGAGAAGCAGAAGGCAACTCAGTTGGGATAGACATGCTAAATCATTACCTAATTCTCAGCAAGTCCATTGCCTTGTCTTTGGAGGAATAAACCAGAAAACTAAACCTTAAGTGTGCAGAGTTTGGAGATCTCAGAAGAGAAAAAACAAAATTATCTTCTCTGAGATTTCAGGCCCATGAGTAAGACAGGGGAAGATTCGGACTTCTTCTTCTGCAAATTAACTGCTACTTGTGCAGCTGAAAATACCTGAACCTTTTACGTCATGTTGGGTATTCAACTAGCAGAGGACCAATGATGGGTGGATTAAGCTAACTCTCACAGGTTAAGTGAGTTTACCCAGGTTTGCTAAAGTAACCCCTGACTGCCAAAGAAATCCCTCACTGAGAAGCACTTAAAGAGTTTGTTCTATTTAATCAATCATTCCTCTAACCCCTGCCTTTTCTTTGGCAAGGTACATGGTAACAATAAGCAAGGCATTAACAAATTCTAATTTACCAAAGGCACAAGAAGAAGCAATATCTAAAAGGTGCAACTGGGCAACTTCAAATCAGAATAAGCCATACTTTTTAACCAAGAAAGTAGTTAACCAATAAATTAATGATATAGACTACTGTGGAAGTTGCTGATTCTTCCTACCTTGATGCATTGAAGCCAAGACTGAATGCCTTTTTGGCAAACATGCTTTATCCAAACATAAACACTTCTAGGCTCAGTGAAGGGTACTGCATCAAGGTCAATTGTGATATATGTGCCATCAGGCTAGATGAGCTAGACGGTGATCCCTCTTGGCCCTCTGCTTTATAATCTATTAACTAGAAATTGGGATTTATATACTAGAGGGCCAGAAGGAGCAAATGTGATTGAGGTTGTACAAGCACTGCTCATGGACTCTACCATGTTCGTTTTAGAACTGTTGGCAAGCATCCCTTTGTACAGGCCATACCTCCCGCAAATTACAAAAGGAAAAGGCTTTTATAAATGAGGGTGAGAAGGCTGAGAGGGGAGAAACAGCATTTGTTAGTTGTTAAATCTATAAATATGTAGGAAATTATTCCTTTGTTAACACTTTGAGAATTCAGGCTCAATGGCAGTTGCTCTGATGGAAACAGAGATCTTTGCAACAACCTGCTGAGAAACAATGAGAAACATGTTAATCGCTGCATAAGCTTGAACTTTGACAAATTTAAACCCACTTTTCATTTTCTGTTCCATTTCTAACAAAACCAAACATGAAATCTGACATCTCATTTTATCCTACGGAACGTTTTATTTGGGAAGTTTAATCTAACAAAAGAAAATCACTCTCGGGAACTGCATCGCTGACACATCAATTACAGTCACTGTAAAATGGACATTTTTTAAATGTCCTAACATTTCCTCTAATGCCAACCCTCAGAGTGCATTTACCTACAAGCTTCAATTTTCCTTTAGTGCTTAAAATGCAGCAAACATAAAGAAACAGCCTACAGGCCTGAGAACCTGTGAAAAAGCCTGACCAAAACCAGCCTTTAATACAGACACAGAAACATTATTAAATTGAAAGCAAAGAGCAGGTCCTAGATATTTAGAGCTCTCATGTGAATATCTTCATATATATGTCATGTAATATGACAGTTTAACCAGCTTCAGAATACTGGCTGCGTATTTTCAGTGCTCAATCACTCCTAACAGTGCCAAAAATAATGGCAGCACTACCACTGATCTCCAGTTATGTTTCCAAAGACTGTGGTGTGCCCTGGACACTTTTTAAAATAGGTGTATAACCCTCTTCTAGATGGCCAAGAAAAGCAGATGGCAGGTTTCAGCAGAGTGGATGGCATGTCCAGCCTGGAAATAGAAGAAATAAAGACAGATGGGGAACATGGGAAAGAAAACCAGCATGAAGAGGTGAGAGAGCATCTAAGGATGAGTGGAAAGCATCTTCAGCTTGGTTCAAAAATGGGTGTTGATGTGAGGATACTTCTCATTGCAGCAGCTGAATGGAGCTGCTCCCTTGGGGGTTACTTGTGCTATAAGCCATGAGCTCCCAGTGCTGTAGGTATAAAGATACCAGGACACAGTTTCTTACAGAGGTGTTCAGCAATCAACAGATCCAGCTTCCATCCATCTCTTCACTACTTTTTCCTCTCTGTCACTGCATGCTCTCTGTCATACCCCAAACTGCTGGCAGGGAAAAAAGCTGTAGCTATGAACATGCTGGCTGGCCATGGTAGTTGGACAGTAGTAGGATGAACAACATGAAGTGTAGAGGTCACAATTTTCTGGGAAGGGGTCATGGTGGGGTGGAAGGTAATTAAAATCTCAGTCTCTCACTTCTACTCAGCCACCAAATGTCACAGTTTGTAAGCATCTTTGACAGGTCAATGCTTATGGCAGATCTGTAAAACATTGGTCAATGGGAGGGAAAGGCAGGTGGGGGATAAAGAGGGGGGAGTGACTGACAAATGTGGATTGATGACAAGTAAATGTCCTTCAACCCAGCAAGACAGCCCATTCTTCCTGAAAATACCTCTTTCTGGCAAGGCCTTTGCTACAAGAGCCCTGGCCCACATTCTCTAAAGAAAGAATAGGACAGATTTATCCTGAGCACTGAGTTTTAATTCAAAAGTAACTACCTTGCGCTGTAATAATATCGTATTATTGTTAGCAACAGGCCTTTAGCTTTGTATTGAGTTTTCAAACAAGGACTGAGCTCTGATGCTTGCTCTGACTGAACTTTTCTTGACGTGCCTGCAGTCTTATTTTAATTTGGCTTAGCTGACACAGCAATTTCTGTAATTGCCCAGGTGTTCATGGCTAATTTGTTTTACTTATGTTTATCTTTATGTGGTACAACTATAGTTTTATGTAGACACAAATAATGAATAGTCAACATAGAGTGAGATATTTACGACTCTAACACAATGAAGTGGTGTAGAGAAATACAAGCCTGGCACAATAGCAAAGACTTTCAGAAAGGAAGATAGAGGACATAGCAGAGAGGATTACAGGCGGGGGATGATAAGAGATGGTGTACAGGCTGGACGTGGAGACTTCATCACTATAAACAACTCACCAGTGCTCAGTTTAAAGGAAATGAGGACCTGAAGCTGGAAAAGCTTCAGAGGTAACAAAGAGAACACAAAAATAATATCTAACATACTAAAAGGGCACCGAATATGGAATATCTGGATATGAACTGGAGCTGCAGGCCAACAGAGAATGTGAAAGTGTGCTACAAAATTAAAACCAGCCCCAAGTGGACCCTAGAGAGATGAAGAAGGAACCATCAACACAAATACCATATTCCTCCCAGCAAACAAAGCCAGTATCTGACGATTTGTCATAAGATCCCATGCTCCACAGTACCACCACCAAATGGAAACTGCCAACTCCAGGACTCAGAGAAGCAGTGGAAGAGTGAGCACATCATTAGGAAAAGGGGTAGAAACTAAAAAGTGTGAGCATAACTACTGTAACTGATGATTTTGCTGAAAGTTACATCTAGCCTCATAATGATTTGACTCTAAAGATTTCAGTTATACTCACAATGGCCTTACTTACAATGAAAAGCATGCTTACTCTCAGCCCATAAACATGACTTTGAGTGCAATAACCCAAACAATAGAGATTGCTGCCCTTCAGTCCCTCCCCTTGGGAGAAAACAGACACTGGAAATCTGCATCCTCTAAAGAAGAGGTTGGTTGAGGCTAAAGGATTGAGCCCACCCGGTAGACAGACAGGGTTGTCTAAGTTACCCTGCTGTTCTAAGGAGGAGATTTAAGACTGCCTAGATTAGACACATTAGCTATCGCAACATTAACACTCAGTAACAAACTGCATTTGCCTACAGATTATGACTTATCATCTTAGGGATCTTGTACTTAAAGGCAAGGTCCCTTCACACATAGCATCTTGACCAGGAAGAACTAATGGAAATTCCCTGTAAGAAGCAAAACAACTTATTATCTCATGTTCCCATCTCTGATACTTGCTGGTTTTGCAAGCCTCCACAAGGATTCAAACCTGCTCACCAGCCCCAAGGACCCAACCTAGAGGGAAAAGCACTACTTCATTGTCTCTACTCTAAAGCCATTAGGATTTCAATATATTAAGCATAGGACTAGAAACTAATAAAGACAGAAACCATCTTTATGATTAGGGATACTGACTCTTTCACTAATCGGCCCAGTGCACATTCAAAATAGTCCATTTTAGGGAGTATATGAAAGTTATTACATAATTTAAAAGATAGATAATGAGCTTTCTTAAACTGTCAGTATGTGTACCTTCATTTGCAGGGGCAGAGAGGAAGGTTAAAAACATACATCTTAGTAAAACAGACTCTTCCTCCTCCAATAAACCAGCCTCAAAGCCTAGCTCTTATACAGATGTTACAGCTCTGACCCTCCTGTTGTCAAAATGGACAGAAATAATGATGCTCTTATTTTACCAAAGGCTTTTACATGGGTAGTTGCTAATTTCTGTCCCTCCTTCATTGTGATAAAGAAAACTGTTGCTATAGCACAAAGTGACACCAAACAGCTCCCTTTCTCTGGGGAAAGAACAGCCTACCTCACCAAGTGTAGCAGCTTGTGACAGGTCTTTCTCTCAGATTTCAGTGAAAATAAAGCAAGTTTCAATTTTAAGCTTTAAATTCTGCTATGAAAACCTAAATAAAAAGACATCTAGACTACTGCTGGCTGGCAAAGATGGAAAAACAATTCTTCTAGGTCTGTACATTATTAAGACAACCCGCTCACAAAACCCTCTGGCTCTCAGTAAATGAATCACTAAACCTCAGTCAAGAGAAAAATAGCCATTTTAGGGAATTAACTGTGATCTCAGGAAGCTCCTACTTACTTTGCAGCACAGGTGAATTGGAAATTGGAAGAAATAGTGCTACCACCTTCAGATAAAAAATCTCAGCGCAGTACACAACGTGGCTGGATGAAAGCCCACAGTGTGTCAGTAAGATGATAGATGCTATCCACCTCTTATGGCAGGCTGGAAAATAGCACACAGTCATTACATGCCCTGCCAAGGTCTCAAAATACGGCAGCAGGGTCTCTGAGAACTGAACCAAGGGCTTACAGGCTCCTGCTCCAGCCACTGCAACACCAGGAACAATGTAGGATCAAAGTTTCAGTCACCCTGTGGACACAGAGCTAACAGGAGGCCAGTTTTCCTGCTAGCGTAAGCACATGGACATGTGTGTAACAGTTCTATACAGAATACCCTACATTTCAGGCAAGGCTTTTCATCTGGAAGAAGTTAGATATGTACAAACAAGCTCGAAGCATCCATCTAACTACAGAGCAAGTCACTTCCTTATGCTTGTGACCAAGGTATTCCTCTTTCAACAGACACACCATAGCAGTGTCTCTGGTGTCTGTCAGAAAAGAATTAATTCACAAAACTGATACTTAATTTTTTTTAAAGAAATAAATTTTAATGATAAATATTCAACATTTCAAAATGACATTTGATCTCAAAAATCATTCATTTTTCACAAACTCTTGGAGATCAGAGTGTTAACAATATAAACATTTCCTCATTTAAGAAGGAACAGCTGATATAAAGCGATTTGTGACTTGCAGTACTGTTCATTCAAGTCTGCAAGTTCATAAACCTGCAAACAAACAGAATTATTTCCTCAATAAAGAGGAAAACCATAAATTGCATAGAACATCATATTCCTGCATGCCACCACACCAGTCCCCTAAAAGTGAGGAATGATGCTTTAATCCCTTCACAGCAACTTGTGGCTACGCTGTCTCCAATTTTCATTCCAGAAGAAAAATGCAGCTAAAAAGAATTCAGGACTGGGAAAGCTCATACGCATGCTGAGCAATTCCCTAAAAATTATGGCCTACTAAGACAATAGTGATGACTGAGGGACGATGGAGATGACTTATTGAAGAAAGTCCATATGGTATTCTGTCACACGTCAACTTCATCATATCAATGTATGCTTCTATATAGCTCCATGATTAAAATGAATCATGTTCAAGAAGCATGTCTTTTTCTCACTTCAGGATTCTTTTTTCTGCTGCTGATGCCTTTAAATGGTGTTTCAGGACCTTATCCAATAGTATACAGCTTTTTCCTCAGGTGGATATACTTGAAGGACACAAAGATGCAGGCTGGTATTTATGTCCCCATTCTTTATAGCAGAAGTATTGAGTTCTCCTGGATGTTGAAAAGTGCCACGGTACGAGTGATGCAGCAAACTGCAGTGGTCAATAATGGACCTGCAGTGCAGGCTGATGACTGAAGCTGAACTGTGAAAAACAGCAGAGTAGAAGAACCTGTCAAAGAATGAATACAATAAGTACATTGAAAATTAAGCACAATATTTTATTCTTTTACATACATAAAAGCCAATCATTATATATTCAATATATGAAAAATACAAAATAGGAGACCTTGTCAAATCCATGCACACTGTTACTTACTAATGGTAACTAAACCTCATAAGGTACTGAGAACATCTTGCCCAGTGCTACTGTGAGCCTCTACATCCTACTAGCTCCAACACGATTTAACGGTGCTTAGGAGTCCCAGCAGTAATCATTCCCTTTTAAAACAATTGCCTTGACTTATGCAGCTGAAGAATCCTTGATTCCTAATTAAACTTTGGAACATATTAATTCTTCTTGAAAACTGACTGGATAAAATTCTGAGTTTGCTTCAAAGATAACTTTATAGACTATCAAACCAGTTGTTCATCCCTCTAAACTGACCATGTTCAAAACTACTCAATTAAAATAGGAAACTTGATTGAGGGGAAAAAGAAATCATATTTACATAAATTGTTAAAGCTCATAAGTTAGTAAAGGAAGAGTTTTGCCATTTTAAAACAGCTTTAATGAGAAGCAGATTCTTCTCCCTCCTTCTTAGGCCTTCAGCAATACATATTTTTCTGCACACTCTCCTCTGACGAATAGACCTGGAAATCAATGGCACCAGCAGAACAAAGACAACACCCTCAATTTTTGTTGTTGCCAGTGAAAGTTCTTCCCAATTTCACTATTCATTTCTCATCCTCAAGAGCCAAGTTCAGACAGTAACTGCAAAGCCCATTGCCACTCTAAAGCACCACATCATTTAGCAGGAATACAAGCTTGGGAATGAGACTGAGTGCTGGGAGGCTCTTGCAAGGCTGTGAGACAAAAGGACGGCAGCTGTTGCTCTTTTCCCGTTCTACCTGAACCTCCTTTCATGGTGGAGATGGATTACAACCTCATCTTTTCTCTGCCTGGAAGAAAGTTATGGGATGGAGGTATCTGCATGGCACCTATACGTGCCATGGAAAAGAGAGGCTTCTTCTCTAAGAAAGGCAAGTCCATTGATGGAGGAGGGAACATCTTCTGTCTCTCTGTGCCTGTAAGAGTTTAATCAGTCTGCTCTGAAACCGACTGTATTTGACCCAAGATGAACAAAAGCTGCTATGTAATGTTGTTTCACATCACCGTAGCCACCCCATCTTGCAAACTCAACACTTGCTTTGAGAACCTGATAAATGTTAGAGGGGAGAAGATTGGGTGACACCAGCACAGCTGCCTGTTGGAAAAAATGTTAAACCAACCTGCCTGAAAACAGCTTCTTTCTAGACTACAGTCACACACACAACACACAAAACCATCTTCCTCCAGAACAACTCTTCTGAGCAGAGCTTCCCACAATACCACAGCCAGAGGCCTCTCTGTTCCTGTGGGATTTGTGAAGAAACCTTGGCCAAATTAACATCAGAAGGAGCTTTACAATAACATCATTAACAGTCTGTTACTGACAAAATCATTAGCATTGAGCATGCTCAGATACAATATTGACATAATGCAGCTAAATAAACCAAGTTAGCACTATGAGTAAAATGTCCAAAGTGCCAAATTAATGCTATACTGCATTACAGAGGAAAGTTTAACAATTATAAGACTGTGTGTTAAAAGGAAGCTTTTCCCCCTAAGAGTTCATCATTCTGCAAAGAATGATAAGAACTTCAAGGTTTAAAAGCTAATCAAACCAGTGAAACAAAGCAAGATATTTTCCTATCCAGACTATACTGAATAAGGAGCTTTCCCTGAGCAACAGCTCCACCTAAAATCAAGCATTGCCAAGTAACAGAAGGGTGGGGGTTTTCTTCAAGAATCCTTTTCTGCTGCTCTTTCCCGCAGTAGGAGGATACTACATCTAGCTGCAATCTCTGTGTTTCTCATAACTCTGCTGCTCTCGTCCCGCAATACGAATGTACTTTCTCTGTACTCTGAGAATCCAGGACAAATTGTACTATTAATCTCGTTTACCCACAGAACATATCAGACAGTAAGTGGGTTAACTTTCAGTACCCTGCCTTAGAAAAGTCTGTTAGCACTGATTAAGAGATGAAGATTGAGAAGAGTAGATCACTTTATAAGACAATTTCATCTTTAGTTTCTCTGCCAGCACTTGCTGGATTATTGCCAGTTTTGATTCAGTGGTGTGGACAACACAGCATATATCACGGATTGGTTTGGGTTGGAAAGGACCTTAAAGCTCATCCAGTTCCATCCAGAGCAGGTTGCTCCAAGCCCATGTGTCCAACCTGGCTTTGAACACTGCCAGGGATGGGGCAGCCACAGCTTCTCTGGGCACCCTGTGCCAGTGCCTCGGCACCTTCACAGGGAAGAGCTTCTACCTAAGAGCTCATCTCAATCTCCCCTCTGCCAGGTTAAAGCCATTCCCCTTGTCCTGCCCCTACAGGCCCTTGTCCAAAGCCCCTCTCCAGGTTTCCTGTAGCCCCTTTAGGCACCTGAGTTGCACTAAGGCCTCCCCTTAAGGAGCCTTCTTTACCCTAGGCTGAACCAGCACAGCTCTCTCAGCTGGTCTTCACAGCAGAAGTGCACCAGCCCACTGATTATCTTCTTGTTCTGTTGGGGGCCCCAGAGCTGAACCATTAAAAATTACACACCACTGGAATTCGCTCTGGCAGTGTCTTTGGTTATCAATCATGAGTTCACACTTTTAAAGGTACCTATGAAAGATTTGCTGAACATCCCTGAAGGAGCATATCTTACCCTTTCTTTTCTCATCATTGCAACAGGAAGACTTAAATTCGGTAGCCTTGTAAACCCTATTACAGTTCCAGTAAGTCTTCAAGAGCTGTAGCAAGACGTCAATCCAGTAAGCAAATAATAAGTGACAAAAAGAAAACAATAATGTTCGCTGGAACAGCTTCTTCCAATTTTACAAAGATTAAAACTTCACATGTAGTCTTTCCGAAGAAGTGAATAGGTTTTCATCTAAGTGGGATGTATCACTGCCTCTTATAGAGTTGCATTTCAACTCCTGAAAACCATGTTGTTCCAATTTTGCATAAAGGGAGGGGAATAAAAGACCCAGCTCTTATTAAATGAATGTAGACGAGAAACTTCTAGGAAATGGATTTTAACACAAAGGGAAGGACACAGTGTGGAATTTCTATCAGAAAACACAAAAAGGAAGAAAAAGAAAATGACACTATAGAAAGAAAATAACCACAAGGATTTATGTGTGCATTGCCCGGATGGTGAGAAACATTGAAAGAGTTATGCTTAGACACATGATACAAACAATCACAAGAAAATCTCACAGCTGAACTGTTTGTATTGAACTGTTATTGTAACTTGTGTAGAAGGGACAAGAGAAAAGGACACTTCACGGAACACATTAATAAGTTTGTCTGATGGACCAAGACAAAATAGGTTGGTTTCCAGTCTGCTTTGAGACAGGAAGAAAGATGAAAAGTTTCAAGAGTGAGACATAAAATATAAGGCTTGAAATCTCTGGCTTGTGAAAAGACTGCCATTGCAAACTGCTTTGGGTACCATGCCAACACCCTCTGACACATGTACTGATAACCATCGCTAGAAAGTCCAGGTAAACAATTTAGCTTAACTAAGAAGCAATGGCAAAGAATAATGCAGAGCTCAAGGGAGTGAGAAAATGAATTTATAGCCATATATTATTCACTAAAGTAGAATATATTTTATTAATCACTTCCAAATTGGTAACTGTAATAAACAGGAGCTAACAGAGACATTTAACATCAATTATTCTTCAAAGGTCATAAATAATAGAAGGAAAACAGGGATCCTTCCTGGGGAAAACCAGACATGCAGTACCCCTAAAATACAGGAGGAGCCATGAAAGTGGCTTTGTAAGAAGGTGACACACATTGAGTTTCTGCTTCCTGTTCATGTTAAGAAAAACATTCAGTCTGCACTCACTGAACATAATTACAGATGCTTTCAAAAATCTTTAAATATTTAACTGTGCAATCTTCACAACATCTCTGTTCAATTGGTGTTGCTTTGTATCCCCAATTTACACAAGAGAAACATCTTGTAAAGCTTATTTTTAAAAGTGGTTTTCTTTCTTTCATGTGGCGCTGGGAACTGCAAAAACCTCTGTATAGATGCCTTTGCAGGTGCAGCTTTGGAGAAGCAGACACAAATGAGAGGTTTTCAGCTCTTTGATTATTGCTGCCAGTCAAGCCAATAGTCACTACGGGCTTCAAAACGTGGATGTAATTAAGTAAAAGGACAAAACCATATCTGCAAATTTCCAGCCTGTCCTGAGGCTCCTTCAAATCTCAGCGTGGAGAAGGGCTGTGCTCATATCTGCACACAGGAGGACTTGGCTGTGCCAAGCGCAGACTTTGCAAGCTCTTGGCACCTCACCTCTAGCTCAATCTATTGACGGGTGCTGCTTTTCAGAGCCAAATTTCTAAGGCAGAGGGAAGGAAAGGCAGGCAATGGGCTTATTTTAAACTTGATATTTCGGCAAAGAAAATGTACAGAATAACTGGAAAGTCTTGCAACAAGCATAGAAAATTTATCCATAGATTTTGACCAAAGAATTACTGGTTGACCGAACACTAGGTTCAGAAGCACTGTACAAAAGAATGTAAAAGTAGTATAGCCAGACAAATGAACCTGGATGTTCTCAGGACATACTATTTTTCACAGATGATCTAACAGATAAGTCACCTGTGCCTTAATTAAACTTTTAGAAGTTACCAAATAAAGAGCAGCTGCCAGACAGCGAGAGACGAATAAAGGAGAAAATGGAGCTTCTGCTTCTCAAGCACATGCACAGAACTTTGCTTAGTCTTACTGGGTATTCTGCTTGAGCCCCTGGTGGCAGAAGCTCTATCTTAAATGAGATAACATTTAATCAAGTTTATTTTCATTTTTTAAGTAGAAACATAACACCTAAAATTTGTTTTAATTTACGCCTGACACTACCTATTGGGTCTACTGCGTAACACAGAAAGAGAGAGCACAAACACACATATGAACGCACAACAGTCCTCTGTACTGCTGAAACAATAACTTTAAAAGTATAGTGTGGTAAAGGCCTCATGGCAATGGAACAGTTATACAAATATAGAATAGTTAGGGTTGGGAAGGGCCTTAAGATCACCTAGTTCCAACCCCAATGTCATGGGCAGGGATGCCCCACACTAGACCACGTTACCAAGGCTCTGAACAGTAATGTTGGCTTACTGAGTTGTCAACAGGGCAGGCTCAGCACGACTTGGAAACTTAGGATAAAACTTAGTTGACCAGAAAAAGGCAAAAAAAAAGGCAATAATAGTCATGTAATAATAACATCTGGAGAATAAAGACACAGTGATGAAGAATATTAGAATGAGACCTTACAGAATGATATGCATAAAATACAACTTTACAGATGTTTATGCAGCAATATCACATAACATTAGTAAATGGTATTTACTTTTAAAATGCTGCATGAACACTACTGAAAGTAATTTAATACATACAAAATTCTAATTCTGGAAGTATCTGGCACCAATAAAAATCCAGGAGAGGAAATGTTGGCCATAGTTGGTAATAGCATTGCGAAGGAAAAGATTAAACAGAGCCTGAGTGGATGTTTCCTTCACAAAATGGATCCTTCAAAGCCAGGAAATTTAGAAAAGGGTACAGCGGATGAAACTCCAGGATATGTTTCCTCATGACCATTGTTTCAACATCTCCACTAGAAGGCTTTAAAGGAGTGCTTACTTTGGTTAGGAAACTCTTCTGATCAGTGCCATCACTTCTAGCCAAAGAGAGTGATTATACCTTCGTTAGCTGCTTCCTACCTGTATCGCTGACTGGTTGTCCAGTGCTACAGTACCTGTGCAGCTAGTGACAGACACTATTAAATCAAAATCCTCACCTACTTGTCCCAGAAGTAGCATTTTTCACCTACTTCATACTCACATGATCAGAGCAGATAACACTCCACCTTTTTTGCACTTCCAAAACCAGCAGTGAAAACATCTCCATGGGCTGATTAAATAGAACTGATTTTCTTTGTTAGTATCTTTAAGTAGCCAAATCATAGCTACAAATGAATGAAAGCTGGCCTACATTATACATGACCCCAGATATGGGGCTAAATGGGGTCTGATATCTACTCAGAACAAAGTGGAAGACTCAATGGTATTTTCTGTAACATATACATATGTGGAAATATCTGCACAAAGAAATTTATGACTCTTGCTACATCAGAAATCCTTAGGCCAGATTTTTTGAAGGCACATAAATAAGGCAGCAATATGGCCACTGGGATTTACCAAAGCATATATAAAACTTAGGAATTCAAATTCTGCCAGAAGTTAGTGTATGCAGAGATATTTTATAGATCCGACTAGCTGCTCTCCTGCAGATACAAGTGCCTAAACATCTTTGTCATTCTGCACTGAGGCCCCATGAGGTTGCAATGAGAAAATATATACCACACCATGATTTCTTATAGGGCAAAAACATCTGGAAGCTGTAAATATGTAAGATGTCAAGTCTTTGGTCCACAAATCCACTTGAGTTAAGCTGAAATTAGTGGCACCTAGGGGCCTATGTATTTTTGTGCATCTGGCCTAAAGCTCCTATTTCATGCCAAAGTTCTTCATCACACCAAAAAATGGATGAACAAAGTACCAACAAATGCACAGAACTGTCTCTACTTCGTTTCTCAGATGTTTGTGAATTATTGGGTAGGTTCATTATTAACTGGCCAAGTCAGCAGACGCTCCGTCTTGTTTGTGGATCCTTTCTGGAATCCCATTTGAACTATATCGAGCAGAGTCACACCACAGAATCATAGAATGGTTAGAGTTGGAAAGGACCTCAAGATCATCCAGTTCCAACCCCCTGCCATGGGCAGGCACACCTTCCACTGGAGCAGGTTGCTCCAAGCCCTGTTCAACCTGGCCTTGAACACTGCAGGGACAGGGCAGCCACAGCTTCTCTGGGCACCCTGTGCCAGCGCCTCAGCACCCTCACACTAAGGAATTCCTTCCTTATATCTAACCTAAACATCCCTGTTTAAGTTTGAAGCCATTATCCCTTGTCATTGCTTCCAGATGTTCTCATAGTGGTGAGATGGTTTCTATATGATTAAGTAGCACACAGCTGCCTAAGAGAGCACATCACAATCAGAGACGACACTTGTCAGATGAGGCGGAGAATGGAAAAGCTGATCCGTTTGTTTGCCCCAGAGTAAAATCCATAAAGCATTCAGCTCTGTACCTCACCCAATAACTAAAGCTCTTCCAGCATATTCAACCTGAGATTTTTATCCTCTGCTTTTTAAGGTCTTCCAGAAAGGCAAATTAGTGGTCTAATGCCAGTTTCTGAACCCGATCAAGCCTCATCACTGGTGTTACCCCATTTCAAAGTGGACTTTCATAAGCAATTTTCCCTTTAGCACAACCATATTTGCTGAACTTTTCATTAACTCAATATGCTGGGGCTACAAAAGGCCAGATTAATTCTATGTATGATGTCAAAGCAGACTTTTCAGTAGTCATAGAAATAAACCTATGATTACAGGAAGCTTCAAGAAGCAATGGGCTGTGCCTACTACTAGCAATGCGTCCACTACCAACCAGAGAACCATTAGCATTCATGAAAGCCCAATTCAGAAAGAATAAAATACCATCCCAGATGTAAATGACACTGCTAGAAATCTGTTAACCTGGTTCCAACTTTGAAAACTGTTGACTCAACACAGCATCTCCAGTTTAACAAGTTCAGGGCCAAAGCCATATGCTCTGACAAGGGTGTGACACGAACAACACTCCCTGTGACATGGTACAGAAGCACAAATCTGTCCAATGCAATCTGAAGAGGGGTGCTGGCAGGCAGTACAGATCAGCTGGCAAACACCTACATCTCAGGACAGATAAGGTAAGAACTGCCCAAAAGCCAACAGATGCCAAATAATACCATCGTTCTTCAATTGGCATGTTTTAATTACTTAATACAAAGGAAAACTGTGGCAATGCAACACACTACTGCGTGGTAGTTACGGGAAATGCTGACATTTTAAATAGTGGCTAATAGTGCTCTCAGTTGCTTTTATGAGGAAAAAGCAGATAAATTAAAACTTCCCACATACAAATTTTACCACTGTGCTGGTTCTGGCTGATGGGGTACAGTTAATTTTCTTCATAGGAGCTGGTATGGGGCTGTGCTTTGGATTTGTGTTGAAACAGTGCTGATCACACAGGGATGTTTTTGCTGTTGCTGAGGAGCTCTTACACAGAGTCAAGCCCTTGTCTGCTCCTCACACCACTCCACCAGCGAGTGGGCTGGGGGTGCACAAGGAGTTCGGAGGGAACACAGCCAGGACAGCTGACCCCAACTGACCCAAGGGATATCCCAGACCATAGGAAGGCATGCTCAGTATATAGAACTGGGGGAAGAAGAAAAGGATGTTGGGAGTGATAGCATTTGTCTTCCAAGGTCACCCTTCTGTGTGATGGCACACTGCTACCCTGGAGATGCCTCAACACCTGCCTGACAACGGGAAGTGGTGAATGAATTCCTTGTTTTGCTTTGTTTGCAAGTGCAGCTTTTGCTTTACTTATTCAATTGTTCTTAACCCATGGATTTTACCTTCTTCCAATTCTCCTCATCACACTTGGGAGTGGGGAGGAGTGAGGGAATGTCTGCGTGGTACTTAGTTGGTACCACCACCTCCTGCATGGTACTTAGTTGGTACCATCACCTCTTGCGTGGTACTTCGTTGCTGGCTGGGGTTAAACCACAACAGTCTAAGTTTCAAGATCTCTCAATGAAGATGCTGGCACTGGCTTCATTGTATTTTGTTTCAGCCTGTTGAGACTGCATTGACTACCACAGAGTGAACGCAAGCACAATGTATTACTGAAGGACATTTAAAGAGTGAGGAGCATGGCCACTTTGCTATGTGTACAGCTTTGACTTACAATGTATAGAGGATACACTCAGAATTGTAAGGATAAGGCTAATAGGCTCACTGAAGATAGAGGATGGCTGAAGGGAAGAAAAAGCAATCACAGAAAACAAAATTCAACAGCAGGGCAAAGGTATAGTAACTGGTTTGAAAAGAGCTTTGCAGCTCTGTGGGGCATGCATATGAGTGGAATGCCTCAAATCACAGAGTGTCTTAAGATAATTAAAGCAGATTTTCAGTGTCCTCTATATGACTAAAAATGTCAAGGTCACACGTGGAGCTTTCATTAACACACACACACACACACGCAAGCAGAATAAAAAGAATTTAGCAAAACCTGATGCTGAGATGTTAAATATTTGATGAGAAGAGCACAGCACATACCACAGGAGCAGGTCACATCGGTACAAACTGATACAAGTGCAGGCTGCAGTGTTACCTATGACAAGTAATTCCACAGATAGGGAACTTGCTCTGCATTTATATCACCAGAAGAGGTGAAAAGAATTTGTTCCACTATTTCCAGCTACAACCAGAAAGTGAAAATAGCAGCTCAAAGACACTTGCACTGAGAAAAAAAATGTATAGCCTAAAAATGCACAGAAAAGCATATCCAAAGAGGGGAAAACTGACTCATGATATTTATATCGACATGTAGGGTTGACTTTGAGATTACTCTCACCAACCCCAAAACAGATGAAGCATCCCTCCCATATCAAGTAGTGACTTAAAAATCATCGAGGTTACACCTAACCAAAGTCCAGTGTGGCCTCTTACATAAAGCAGAGGCAGGCAGCTGGGGAACTGCAGCTGGTTGATTATTCCTGATCGTAAATAGGTCACATACCCCAGGGATTGAAGGGCAAAGAGGTCAATAGGGTCAAACATCACCTTGTCCATGGAAAGACAGCACAGATCCAAGTTTAGTGGGAGCTCACGTTCAAACTGAGCTATGGATATAGTCACAAAAGTGTGGGATAAAGGAAGGATCTGGGATGGGAGCAGTCACCTCAAGAAGTACTGCTTGGTTCACTGTGAAACTGAGGAATTCCTCTGCAATTCGCCTTCTACACATGGAACATTCTCCATAAACCCAAACATTGCATTTAACTATGACCTATCTCAGAGAAAAAGCAGTCAAACCAAAACCCCCAAACTTGCCTATCAACTCTAACAACAGCTAGCTGGAAAATTGTGAGGAAGAGAAATTTTAGCAAGATCAACCAAAAAGGCAAAATTCAAACAAAACCAAAAAATAAAGCAGTTGTGAAAATGTGTCTCTTTTACTTAAAAATTCATTGACGTTTTGCCATATGACTGAAACCAGAACTGGATGTTTTGTAGATTCACTTCTCTGACTGTTCCGTTTTCTGTTTCATTTCCTGTTACATTAAACCACACATATTTGTCAAGACTCCTGACTGCTTTCTCTTCCCTTGCCTGCGCTGAATGATGGACTGAATGCAAAAAATAAAACAGTTCGATCCTTTCCATGTTTTTACATCTCAAATAGAATAGAACGTTCTCACAATTTTTACTCAAAGCATTTCATTTTGACCTTATAAATACGAAAGAAATGCTCACGTTAGCACTTTGAAATTAGATGGGTTTGATTGTTCATGGCTTTTTATATCACCTCAAGCTAAGATACAACTCTGAATTCCCATTTCAGAGACCCACTATTACAGTACCTTTTCCCATACCATTCCTCACGGCTCCTGCAGCATAGGCTGTCACTGACTCTCCTCAGACACGGGTTTCTCTAAAACACAACCTTCCTACAGCTGCAAAAATACCTCCAACAGCATCTCTAGGGATAAAAAGTTACTTACAGATAACCACCACAGCACTACCTGGGGTAGGCAGAGTGGGCTCTATTTTGCACATAGGGAAACTGAGGCATGCATTTAAATGATCTGCCAGTCTGAAGGTGTATGCCAGAGTCCAATTTGACACATGGGGACAGCGATAAGCAAGAATCCACTGATTTACTGCAGCCATCCAATTCTCTATGATATGAATTAATATTAATGTAGGGGAGGGGAACAGCCTGGTTCCTTCTCCTGACTGAATGTTCCAGCTACTCAGTTATGACAATGACAAATGATATCACTGACTTCAAGGAGTCTTGTGAGGAAGCAATGTCCAATTTCTTTCTTCAGTTGCAAATAACCTATATTCCGCTGGGGAAGATCCAAATGCATTTTAGCCATCACAAAAAGCAACAACTCTGAAGCACTAAAGGCAAGCAAGAGTGCAAGCCAGAATAACCTACATGCAGAACTCCGTCACAGGCAAATGCAGAACCTTGGCTTTCACTTATCTTGTGCCTAACTAAGATGCATTTTTCTCTGAAGGGCTGGGTGTTACAATTTGTAGCAGATATAATAAGGTATAAAATACAGTCTGATTCACATCCTAGTCTATCCTACGGTGTGTGAGGGGCAACCTATACCCCTACTCCTATTCATTTTGTCATTGACATTCATTATGCAGACATCCAGCAGCCCAAGCAAGCAGGAGCTGCAATGGAGGCCCCAAAGACCTAAGGAAAAGAGATGGTGTTCCCATTGAGACTCTTTGGGGAAGGAAACTGCATTTCTGAATCTCAGCCAGTTTCTTCCAGTATCTGAAGCAAGTTATCAGTCAAATATACCAAGCTATAGAGACACCCAAGCTAACTTTAACCATCATTTGTGTATTTTTTAATAAGTGTTTTCACTAAGAAGCAGCTCTCCTGAACCCAGAAGCTTATGGGTCACTGGTTTGGGCAGCAGCTGCAGTCAGACAAATGGGTATATCTCGTGTCTCCTGGAATGCTACTAAATGCTAAGAGAATCATATAATACTATCCTAAGTGTCTTCAGTAGTGAAGACTCTCCTGTCCTAGTTCTCCTTTATGTTGAGCTGAGCTGCAGAAATGAAATCCCTAATGTCTCCTATACTAGAATAAAGGCTGTAGGGAAGTCACGAAGAGTCTCCGGAGAGCTGAAAACAGTATTGCCTTTTTTCACAGTCAGCTTGGAACAGTTACAATGAAAACTCTGAATCACAGAATGGTTGGATTGGAAGGGACCTTAAAGACCCAGCCCCAACTGCCATAGGCAGGGACACCTTCCATCAGACCAGGTTGCTCATATTCTTGTACACTTGGTAAAACAGGATGTGTATTAATGGTTGTGGCAAAAAGGCCTAAGGCAACCACCCATTCTGCAATAATGCCTTTCAAATGGGATTCAGCTCAGTGCAGGGAAAGACTTTTGTAGTCCGTATTGATCTATATCTGAGTTAGTGATTTAGACAACATTTTTAGCCAGTGGAGAAAAACAGACTCTTCTTTTCCAGGTTTCATCTCATCCTGAGAGGATGAAGGAGATTGTATGATTCACACCTTAAAAGAGGTTATTTCTCTTCACCAATAATACAAAGACCCTTAGACAACCAATTCAGAGAAGGTCACTACAGACCTCCAAAATCTGGAATGATGAAGCTTACCCTGACATCACGAATCCAAAATCCATCAGTCATTGGTAAAACTCATACTGTGTCAGGATGATACTCTTCTCCTTCACTATCCATTATTATTCCACCCCATCCAAAGGCAATTAGATCATTTACACACACATATAAATATGCACACACAGAGGCTCCATTCACCCTGTCTTTACTTTGCAAAGTTATGCTTCCTTTCAGATAAAAATGAGAAGAACCTGAAAAAGATAGATAAATCACCTAAATTGAGATGCGTTGTACTCTCATGACCCTCTTTCACTTGCGTATTTCCTTTCCTCCTCTTGGAAATTCCTCTTCGAAGTTTGAATCTTATGTCTGTTCTCTCTTCACTTTTCACTTTTTCTCTCTTCACTTTCTATGCTTTTCCCCTTTTCACCTTTCCTTTTATTGGCCATGTTTTCTTCTCCTCCTCAGTGGGCTCACTTTGAATTCAATTTCCTCAGGCCATTGCCTGTACCTTTTTGCCCTGCCTTATTCTTTGAGGTCTCCGTCTGCCCTTTTTATTCTGAGTTCCTGGTATCTTTTATCAAGACTGAAAGAATTTCCCCAGGAATCTCTCCCAGTCTTATTCCTGCCTGTTACTGTTTCATAGAAGAAAGTTAGTAAGGCTTAGTTACCCCAAATCTGTGATTCTATCTAAACTATTTGATTACTATCCTAACTGGTCTCAGTGGCCTACATACCTCTGCATCCTTTAGACATTTATACTAAGCATAATTTATATTATGATGCACAGCTATAAAATACGACGTAGAATCACAGAATGGTTTGGGTTGGAAGGGATCTTAAAGCTCATCTAGTTCCAATCCCACTGCCATGGGCAGGGCCACTTTCCACTAGACCAGGTTGCTCAATTAATCAAATATGAAATACAGATTTCCATGGACAGAGACACTGAATCACAGATAAGGTGATCTTTATTAAGTCAACAAGCTGCTGAATAGCTAGTATATTGCAGAAGATGATACTTGGCCTATGATATTAAGACCCCTCATTCTAGCTAAATGACTGAAATTATTATGAATGAGGGGAAAAGAAGTACATATGTTGAGGGTAAAGGTTAAACCCATTCATATCCTTTCAGAGAATTGCTGAAGATCAGTCCTGATCAGCTAATGCTTTCTGCTAGGTATAGGTTCCCTTTGATGCATGTAAACCTGAAATGTAAGACATGCACAGATAAAAGAATTACTTAGGTGTGCATTAGGAAAGCATTTAGAGCAAGTCTGCAAGATAAAGCAGACAGAGACCTTTCTGATTTTATCTGGGTGTAAGAAGAATAACTCTGAGCTCTATCTCTTCACTTATGTCTGAAGAAATATTCACCTCCATATAGTCCATTTAGTCTTAAGTAACCAGTTTTATTTTCACTTTATCCAAGAGCATTCTTCTCCCAGGAATGTAACCTGAGGCACTGGGCCATTTTAAGCGCTGTAAGAAAGAAAGAAGTATCTTAAAATGGCATGCTAAGCAGGAAAGCTTGACATGCAAAAAGACAATACAGAGCACAGCTAAACCAGAAGCCTTATACAAAATTTTTAAGTGTCCCTTCAGACTCTTGTAAAGAGCCTTTTTACACCATAAACCTTCTCCATCTCCATGCATCTCAATCCTATTTTCAGACTCTTCCTAAGCTCCCATGACTAACAATGCCTGCATGTGACATCGAAATCTTCATGTCACTCTTCCCACAGTGCATCTTTTTCATTACTGAGTATCTGACCCTTTTCTTGCACATGCTAATTCCACTGCAAAGAGTAATGAAGTCCTTCACACACTATTATATCTAGAGGTAAAGAAGGGTATGAGGAGTGCTCTGAAGTGTGCTTGTTTCATGCTCATCTACACAAACACAGCTTGAGCAGAAATTCAGCTGGGAAACTAGCAAGAATATAAATGCACCTGCACAGAGAAACATCCAGAAAACGCCAGCCTTACACTTCACAAAAAGATACAGAAGAACTTAAGAAATAGCTGCTGTACCCTGCTAATAGCCTGTGGGTAACTGTCAACACAGACATCTCCTGGACCACTCTTCACTGGCCATATAGAATAGACACAGAATCATAGAATCACAGAGCGGTTTGGGTTGGAAAAGACCTTAAGATCATTCAGTTCCAACTCCCTGCCAAGGGCAGGGACACCTCACACTAGACCGTGTCACTCGAGGCTCTGTCCAGCCTGGGCTTGAACACTGCCAGGGATGGGGCATTTACCATGTCCTGTGAGAGGCCAGCAAGAAAAGCCCAGTGAAGACTGTTCCACTTTCTTTGGTCTTTAGAGTAAACTAAAACATTTTGGTGCTGATTACCTTCAGTAATTCAGAATCCAAATGTGAACAAACTTAACCTTTAGTGTTGATGACAATGCGTTTAGGATGACAGAATCTTTGATTCCTCAAGAACGTTTTCCATTAGATTAAAGGCAGTTGTTTCTTCTTACAGGGAAGATAAGGCTTGGTGGTTATTAGGCTTGCATTAAGAAAAATCGAAAAACACATAGCAGCAAAAGAGGAAAACGCTTTCTTCAGGTATAATGAGCATTAAATTAGCAGTTTAATGATCTCTGTAATTCTCTGAATTCAAGAAAGGCATGCGGTATCCAGCTGGCCAAACGAGATTTTGACTATGTGCCACAACAAATGTAGACTCTCATTTAATGTCTGTGGAACCAGACCAAAACATGAATACAGATTTCACAGCAATTGAGTGAAAAACACTTGTTTGGTTTCAGGTCATTGAGCTGATCTTTCGTATGTTGCAGCTGACAATCAGATGCCTTTTCAGCTGTCAGAACGTGACCTTATTCACTGCCCAATCTGGTCCTTACTGAATGACGACTGAGATGCTGAAGTTTACCTAATTTCTGACTTTCTGCTGTAGATGAACTGTAACTGAGATTTAGTAATGGGGAGCAGAGGTGTTTTTACCTCAAGAGAGAAGGAAAATGTGCTTGCCACACAAAGATAATCATTGGATTAAATGAATAAAAGTATCACAGAAGAAACTTCCAGATTGGTGAATACATTAAGAACATGAAGTCATAAATTAAATCTGGGTATTTTTTGTCTTTGGTGGTTTTATTTTAACAGAGTTCTAATTTAAGAAAGTAAAAACTGGATGCAAAGTTCCCACTGGCACGTGTTCTGTCTGCTCATACCGAGAACATGAAGTAATTTTAAATGATACCTTTTCTGTTGCTCATACTGCAATGCCACATGAGAGGACTGGTCCACAATTTTGTCCCCTCAAGAGCCAGATGTGCCTATTTATTTTCTCAGTCTATTACTTTCCATTTTTCCTCTTCATTTTCAGAGAGCTGGAAAAGAAAGAAAGGAACATCAACTCTTGCACTTCATGATACATTGTCTTCATGAACATATCTTTCTTACACTGTGTTATAGACTGCCCTTTATTTACCAACTCAATAAAAACTGGCAGATGCAAACAACTTTGTGCTTCAGTGTAATTGCATAAGAAAAATATGTTTATTAGGAAAATAATGTGCAACTTAATAAAAGGATGCACTTACCATGAGCTTAACTTTGTAGATGGAGAAATGTCTTTGATCCCTGTTACATGAGCCAGGCGTATCAGACTGCCTAATCTTTAGGGCATCCAAGGACATCACACACAGCAGCCGCTGACACTGGGTGGGAAATGGTTCCATGTTTGGTTGCTTTCTTTGTGAAGCTATCTTGAAAATGAAGAGATTCCTTTTGCTTTTTTATCACCATCTTGCAAAAGGCAGAGATGCAACTATTGGCAGGATTTCCCTCTCCGGGTATTGTTCCATCAATGTAAGAGTGAATTCTGGATGTATTTTATTCTTTTTTTCTGTTTTCCTGTCTTTCAGACTTCCTTAAATGCTAATCTAACCCATTTCCAGAAGCAGACAACAGGAATGAAAAGAGCAATACTGCCTCTTATTTCCCAGGATTTTTCGATTCTGCTTACTTGTGTTCATCCTCTGGGATTCTTCATGAAGATGCACCAGTGTTACAGCTAAAGACAGACCTTCTAAAACCAGAGATGCTTAAGTGACATATTTCCTCTGAACATGACAAATTAGAATGTTAGAACAAACTAATCACATAGAAAAATTTTTCCCCTCTCATTTCATAGGTCTGTATTGACCAAATAAAATGTCTTGAGAAGTCTGAAGAAATAAAAGAAATCAAATAAGCATGATGAACAGAAAGCATCCATAGCAGTACAGATCCTGTCCCTGTTATCAAGCTTATATAGAACCGTCCACTTGCTACCTGCATGGCAAGATCAGCATCTCAGTTAGTAACAATATGGAGAGGAACTTGCTTACCTGCCTCTGGCTACTACCCAGGCAGCATGTCAGCCACCCACACCAGCACGATGGCTGCTCCCATGCAGATACAGAGAAACAGGCACCTATGCCGACTCCATCTATTTTCAGTTACAGGTTTGACCTGCCCTGTTAACTACACCCAGAAAGGTTTGTGCATTTAAGTGATACACAGCTAAACTCAGGGAAATTTGATTTTGCAGCACAGCTACAAATAAAACTAGTAGGGTAGAGACCAGATAAGAGGCTGTTATCCTGACTGGGAGGAAGCAAACAGTTTCTGGAAGTAAAGAAGCGGACTTATGCAAACACACAGTGTTGGCTATTCCATCTCACAAGTTAATAGTTTAAGGATGGCAGATCTTTCTTGGTCAAAAGGATATCTGGCGCAGAAAGGAATCAAATGCACAGGAGTTTTCTGAAGAACAAGCTCCAGGCGTTGTTCAACATGTGCAGGAGGTCAGGACACAGTATTGAGGGATAGAAGGAACACCACCAACAGAATGGAGACTGACTCTGCATTGTCCCTTTCTACCTCAGTGCTCTGTAACCACACTGAAAATAGCTGTGTACAACTGTATCTGAGTTGAAATTTCATTTCTCAACACCAGAAAACAATGATTAACATCCATGAGGAAGACAGAACTCCTTGGCATATTTATAAGCCTAGATCTATTTGGATCTTGTGAAAACATGGCCAAATACCACCATGCCCATCTTTCTGCACATCTTCTTTAGAGCTGGCTTCTGCTGGACTGTCTACTCTTTCTCTGCTTGACTGTCTATCTTTCCTTACATTACATTGAGAGTTCCTTTATTTATAGCCATGGAAAAATGCCTTCACAATCATTAGGTGATAAGTATCCTTTTCAAATTTGATTTAGGCTCTTAATAATTTAAGAATCATAGAAAGCCAATGACACTAGAGCCACAGAACTGCCTGTAACAGCTTTAGGAGTTTGCTCTTCCAGAAAGTTCTTGGGTATCTCTGATGTGTAGAGCACAGAAAAATATGCAAATTTATAATTTACAACTATTTCAAATATCACATAAACAAGCCTGAGTCAGGCACTGTTGCATTTTATCTTGCTTGGGAAAAGTGTAGAGCGGTTGGTTGAATTCACAGAACCACAGAATGGCTTCGGTTGGAAAGCACCTTAAGATCATCCAGTTCCAACCCCCTGCCATGGGCAGGCAGACCTCACATTAGACAATGTTGCCCAAGGCTCTGTCTAATCCAGCCTGGAACACTGCCAGGGATGGAGCATTCACAACTTCCTTCCCTGGGCAACCCATTCCAGTGCCTCACCACCCTCACAGTAAAGAACTTCCTTCTTATATCCAATCTAAACTTGAACCCATTACCTCTTGTCCTATTACTACAGTCCCCAATGAAAAGTCCCTCTCCAGCATCCTTGTAGGGAATTCAGTTAAGTGGGATTAATTAAAGTGAAGGAGATGATTAAAAATTCAAATTTCAGAACATACATAGAGTGGAAAACCTGTGCTATTCACTTAGCAGCTCAGTCAATAGCACGTATTGAAAGCAAGTGGGTACATGCATCTCCATTCCCACAAACAAGATCTATTTGTCAGCTTACTGCCTGGTTCAGTGATATATAAAACGCCTTTATATTTTCCCACAGGAACTTGGAAAAGAAAACATTCAGCATTAAAATGGCCCTCGAACATGCTGCTCTCCAGTGTACAATACAAAATAAAAGTGCACATGAAAGTTCCTCTGGTTAGAACAGGGACACTTCTTGGGATGGAGGAGACAGTTTCCCAAGGGGTATGGCAGAAACTGGATGATCTTAAAGTCCTTTCCAACCCTAACTATTCTATGATTCTAACACACTGGTGTTGATATCTGGGTTATAAACAACTCCAGGAGGATGCATGGACGTCCAGCATGGAGGAATGACCAAAGAAAAACTAAAACTAGTTAGAAAATCTAAAAAGAAGGATAATCCAATGGCTATGACTTTTTCTTTAGATTCCACTAATAATATTTGGCCTAGTCCTCTCAGAGTACACTTCAAAATATACATATTAGTGGTGTAAAGCCTTTAAATACCCTGTTGGATGCAATGTCTCCTTCTAGTGGTTAAGGCACCAAACCTGACAGATTTAAGGACTGTCCAGATGATGTTTTTAGCCACATGATTTAGTTTTAGTTAGTCATGTGAGGAGCAGGGAGTTGGACTCGATGATTCTTATGGGTCCTTTCCAACTTGAGGTATTCTGTGATTCTGTAATTCTTTTCCAGCCATCAGTCCTTGCCCATTATGAATGTCACTTATAAATAGTTTTGGTTATTTCAGATCTATCTGCCAAAAAAAAAAATCACTCATGAAAAATTTCTCCCTATAAATCCCCTATTTAGATTTATGACTAGTTTAAATCAGATCCATTCCATTTCAGTTAAAGAAATCACTTGTCAGTTCTGCTACGTTTTAGATGAGTAACATATAAATAATAACCTATACGCAACCCCCTAATAGAAGAAGAGCTATAAACTATTCATGGGTTATCTGTAGATGTGCAGATATACTTCTGGAAAGCATATAGGGGGTTTACAGGTCATACAGGCACTCTGACCCGAAATCACATCTAAAGAAGCTATCACTGCCAAAGTTCACCACTGACCACCCACTGAAAGACTGCCATGCACTGATAGACAGTCAGTGATGGATAAATTGCTTTCTTCATATGCTTTTCTCACACTATTCCTGATATATCAGGGCTTGTGCAAGACTTCCAGCGAAGGCTTGCAGGCAAGCAAACAGCAGTCATTTGAAGCTGTCAGGAAGAGAATCAGCTACAAGCAGAGCCAGCTGCAGGCAGCATCACACACACGAAAACCTTTGGGTCCTTGCGGTACTTGCTGGAAATCCAGACAATGCCCCTGTCCAAAATCAATTACTTGCTACTGACCACAGGAAACTTAATGCAACAAAAAAGGGCAAACCAAATTAAACCATGAAAAAAAACCACATTGAGGGATGTGGAAAAAATACAGGGAAAAAAATAGAGGAAATAATGTAAAAAACCAGGAAAATGGCAAAAAGAAATGGGCTAAAGTATTACAAGTGGTTTATGACACCAAGGAATTTAGGATTTATGTTATTATGGAATTTATGTTTTGTGGTGCTGAGGATTCTCCTGAAGGCACCATCCTACAATTTCTCCTACACACCAGCTTCATTTTCCTTTTGCTACCATGGCCATGTCCCCATTTATAAGTGGGAGAAACTGGGAAAACACAGACAAGTGCAGTATCATGACTCAGGGGTGATATTCCTGTTACCTGATATGTCATTTGGATCCTTCAAACAGTGAAAAACTATAACATTTTTTGGACCAGAGATGCATTTCAGATTGCCTTTAGTACATAAACCAACATAATGAGAATTAAAGAGGCACTCTTTTGTCAATTTATCCTTTTGTCAAAAAAAACCCAAACCCTGCTTGCTTAATCTTGTTCTCTCTCCAAATCCTGCTTCAATTTCTCACTTAGACCACCACTGTAATAACAGTGTTAGTGCTGCTATTTAAAATGTCCACTGAGTCAGCACACTGACACTTGGAAAGGTGTCTGTTCAGGATGGTTTATAACAGGCAATGTTTCTACAAGATGCTGAATGGCACTTCTTTCTTTAAGATGCCAGATTGCTGAATCTTCCCTCTTTCTATTCACTCTGTGAACATGCACATTTTCTGCTTTGTTAGGGGATGAAAATAAAGAGGCATTTACATTACCTATTGTGCTATAATGGGTAAACGTCAGTAAAAGAACTGCATGGTAATGCAAATCTTGAAAGAATTGTTCTTTCCAAGTGCTCTGGATATTGCTCTTATCTTTATGAGCAAGGAGTCTACCTGAGAACAAGTCTGCGGTTTCCACATGGGGCATGTCACTGGCTTAATGAATGAAACTCACAAGTCCCCTTTGCCAAGACCTTTCTTCTGACAGACCCAGGATGAGGGAGTGGTTGAAGTTGGAGTGCACCTCTGGAGACCACCTACCCCAGCTCAGCAGGGTTAATGAGATCCTCAGAGCTTCATCCACTCAGGTTTTCAATGTATCCGAGTACGGAGACTCCAGTGGCTCTGTTCCACCACGCACACAGGGACTGGACACTGACACAGAGACTGCATAATCATTGACTTTCACAGCTGACCAGTGAAGCAAAGGCAAGAAAAATCATAAAATATGTATGACTTAAATCACAGCATGACTTGCAGTTTAGTACAATACAGTCCCTACTAGCAATGCCCCAGAAATTGCTGAAATCAGGACATACGCTCTAGTATAATCAACCTTTTGCTTTAATGCGGCCTTCTGATTCAAAGTTCACATGAAGACTATCCATTTCCTGGCTTCACTCTAATAAAATCTTAATGAAATTATCTTTTTAAGTATAAATCTCTGTTTTCCTGCTGACTTTTATGAGCTAAGTAGGAAATACAAGCTGCATCCTGCAACAGTGCTTTAAAGAATCCCAGAGGCTGCTAGCTAAATCACTGCTCACTTTAAATATTCAAAAAGAACTAGCTAATAGTTTGCATTTCTTTAATACCTGCTCAAAAAATGAACTAGAACTTGCTGTTTAGCCAAGAGTCACCCTGGTCTCCTATTATTAAGCTAATCATTGCTTAGAAAAAAATTGCTGTATCATAGAACCATAGAATCATAGAATCATAGAATAGTTAGGGTTGGAAAGGACCTTAAGATCGTCTAGTTCCAACCTCCCTGCCATGGGCAGGGACATCTCCTACTAAACTGTAGTGTTTATCATCTTAGGCTTAAGCTGATAAAACTCACCACAAGCCATTTAGAACAGAATACAAACCAGCAATAGAAACTCTAACTTTCTGACACAAGCTATTTAAATGTCTGCTATGGGAAAAGTTTTGTCCATTGCTTCAGAGAACAGCTACACCATCCTTTGACTGAGAAAAGTAATAGGAGCAGATACATGCTGCAGTGGTTCTGACACAAAACGAGGTCCCCACCACTCCTGAACAGTAAGCAGCGATGGGATCATCATCTGCTCTGCAACATGTATGGTGCCACTCACTAGTAAGTAAGGAAAATCAATTTTTTACTGTTTGGGTTCATCGAATATAGCCTAAAAATGTTCAAAGAAGATTTAGACACAAACATTTCCATATGAGAATTCCCTGGCCCTGTTCTGGGATTTCATGAACGAAAATGTAACTTTTTGATGCACCAGATGTGCAATATATTGCAAAATACATAAGCAGAAATAAGTTTTATAGAGAAATAGATGTCAGAAATTAAGGCATACATTTTACTTACCGTAGACAAAGTGTGGAATATTCTTCACCCGATTATAACACTGCAAATGCATGAAATAATTTGAAATGTGCCAGTGAACAGAAGGATTTTGCCCATTCTGATCTCTGTTTATACTTACACTGCGAAGAAAGGTGAAAAGAGCAATCTTTCTACTAAATTCCTTTTGAACAGAAACTCCACTGCATCCACCTAGCTGAAACATAACTTAGGTTAATGGTGCCACCTGGTGACAAGACTCGCTCGCTGTTCCCATACCACGTCAAGCAAACGAAACATGCTATAAATCTTCCCCTTCAGAGTAACCCCCTAAAAAACCTGCATCCCCTCCAGCACTTACTTGCCCTAAGGAGCATAGTGTATTGGATACATAGAAAGAACAATGAACAACAGGAAAGAAAATATCTAACAGGCTTCCATTTTAGACACTACCACACACTTTGAGTTACTAGCCTGTAAGAGAACGCATTTAATAGCACACAAACAGGGAGAAATGACAGTGATTTATCTCAGCCTGCTGGTAATGGGGGAGCAGAGCGTTTTGTCTAGCTCAAAAACTTTGCATCCACTGTGACAGTGTGTAAGACTTCACTACTACCTATTAGGATTTTACTACTCCCATGACCGCAGCCCCTAAACAAAAAACACATGCTCTTTACACCTTACCTGTCAGCAACAACTCACATGAGAAATCAATTCTGAGGCCATAAATTGCTCTGCGCATCTCTCCCTATGCTGCAACACTGCTCAATATGATTGCAAAAAATTAAGGGGAAGTTCCTTTTGTGGGTTTAGATTCCCACCCCGTTTCCTCAAGGTAAATCAGGGTTGACGCTGCAGGTACGTGCTAGGGGAAGTACCTGGAGTGAGGCAGGAGCAAGCATTGGCCATGCCAAGCAGGGCAAGGACCTTCCTCAGAGGCAAGGTCAGAGGATGGAGTGCAGGAAAGACCTGAAGCCTATCTGGTATCTGCCAAGGCATATAACCAACCTTATTATACTGCTTTCTATCACATATATAAAATAGCAAAAAAATGCATGTGTGGATAACATTAAGAAAGCTAATATTTAAAGGGAAGCGTGGAGGAGAGTAAAAGAAATGGAGAGCTTGTATTTTGCAGGAGATGCTTGGGCATAGAGAAGACAAACTCAATAACATGTCATCCAACTTACAGTTCTTATAATAGTTGTACAATAAACAGGATTATGGCTCATATTGATGATTTCTCTACAGCTTTGCTCATATACAAAATACAAATTCCCAGCAATCACAGTACAACCACCAGTTTAACTACGTGACAATAACAGTTACATGTGAAAACAGTCATTTAGGAGTCTCATTGCAGCTTTCCTCCTACCCAGCTCTTACAGTATCCTATTTACCACTTACAGTTGCAGCACAAATGCTGACTGGTCCTTCCCATTTATACAAAAGAGGACATCCAATAGCACAAAGCCTATTTAAAGGTAGTATACTTCCTTCATAGCTCTCCATGCACACACAAGATTTGCTGATTTTTGCTAAACTCATCATTTCGGAAGGGCACATTAAAGTACTGGTCAACTTCAAATGTATCCATGTGTTCTTGAATAGAGGAAAAGCACACCATTTCATGCCAGAACCCTTTACAGACAGGGATTTCCCTTCTATGAAACCTGATTAGGGACCTCCTTAATTTAACAAAACAGGAATATCTCAGCTGAACGATGGATATTGTTCTCTTAGAAGCCCACTTCACATAAGACAGTCACATGCTGCACATGCAAATTATACAACTATCCATATGCTTCATTTATACAACTATTTAACCAAGCTGGCACAATAAATATGTCTAGTTAGATACTTGCAGTAAGTGTGCAGCTGTCTGGAAGGAGGTACAAAATCACCATCATGAAATCCAAACTGCAGCTGGCATTAATCAAAGCTTTGCCCTTGAACATTCATCACTGTGATACTGCTGCGACAAAGTGGACTTTTACTGCCATTTGGGATGGGAAGATTTTACTTCCTTAAATAATTCAAGTTCTCTAGTGGTGCAGATGCCGTGAAAAAGAGAGTTTTCATGTTTGCTCTTAACACAGCAAATAAGCAGTGGAAAGATCATCAAAATGTTATAGAACACTAAAAATGCTGCATATTGAAATGACAAGCTTTTGCACAGTATGTAGAACCATTATTGAAAGTATTCGTCTTGAATGGAAATCACATGTTTCTTGGATCAATGAACTGGAGAAAATGCAGTCAGAAAAGATTTTTTTGGCCACATGAAGATTTTTACAATATTGAAAAAGTGGTGTAGAAACAGCTTTAGTTGAGATGAGGCTCCATTTCTAAAGATACGCCATTCACTACATCCTTTGATCAGAAAAGATCATTTGGGTTGGAAGGGACCTTTAAAGGCCATCTAGTCCAACCCCCTTGCAATAAGCAAGGACACTTTCAACTAGATCAGGTTGCTTAGAGCCCTATCCAACATGACCTTGAATGTTTACAGGGGAGGGATGGACCGGTCTTGTTCAACATCTTTGTCAGTGACATGGACAGTGGGATTGAGTGCACCCTCAGCAAGTTTGCTGATGA
>JANRGW010024970.1:7852-18528 GCA_024733675.1 Psilopsiagon aymara | reverse complement strand
TTAAGTTTGAACCCGTTACCCCTTGTCCTATCACTACAGTCCCTAATGAAGAGTCCCTCCCCAGCATCCCTATAGCCACCCTTCAGATATTATATAACAGGTTTTCATCTTGCATCCTGATCCCACAGGACATGGACTTCTTACTCATAGTCCAGGGGAAGGGACTACTAAAGCGGATTTTGGCTGCATTTTGCATGGACTTGGAGGGACTAGTTTCAACAGTAGAGTCAACAGCAGATTATTTCAGTAAACACAACCTATATTTATGAAAAATTTTAATATGCCAACAACAAAAATGATTGCAAAAGTTTGTATTTTCTGAGGCAGGGTTTTTTTTCTTGTTGTTTTTGAAGGATTAGTAACTTTAGACCAAAAAGCCTGGCGAAATGAGATGCAAAACAGGAGGGAAAGGAACAGAAAACCAATATGGTATGATTAATTTCTATTTATTATCTTTATGAATTTTTGATACTTCCTAGGATTCAGGCTTTCCACCCTACTTTGAGAATGAAAAATGTGTGGAAATACTATAAATTCTTGCTGCATTAAAGCATTCTTCTCTACCATGACCAGCCAGAAAAAAAACTAAGTCCAGAAAGCTCTCAGGGCCTGCCTATGTTGTAGAAACCCATTAATGCAAACCTTGCCTTACTTTGGGGTACTGGCAAGAGGATTAGCCCTTCTGATTTCCTCTCTTCACTGAGTACTTTTTTCCTAGTGGTTTTTGGAAGGAGCCCTCAGGACCACACTGCCAGTTTCTCTTTCCATTTCCCAAGGGAACCCTAAGACCTGGCTTTGCTTCAGTCCTTTGCTTTGGCAAATGCTTTAGGTAAGCATGCCATCACATCTTTCAAATAAAAATGCCAACCACGCCTAAGGGTGGCCAGATGTGACATGTTAAATGCAACCAAGTTGTTAACAAAGGGCTGGGCAAGATTTAATACAAGCTGTGATTTCACTCATTAAGCTGATAGTGAGGAGTGACCAGTATGTGTGGTGACAGAGTGATTCCATCACCTCTGTCTTTGACTTTGTACCAGAACAGTTTGCGGAGAAACACTAAATGAAGTCCAAAGGCAGGGCATGACTAAGAAGGCAGAAATACTGTTTTGCTTTACAGATAAGCAGGACAGCATGACAGCTTGTTCTTTGCTTGAGTTTCAAATGCAACACATCAGTGTAGGGGGATGGGTGCTTAGACAAAATTTTACCTCTGCACCTCTGAAAACAATACATGAAGATCCAGAAATGGATAAAAAGACAGTTTTTACTTTTTTGCTTTGTATGGCAATAATAAAAAGCATTGTAGAATTCCTGATGAGGAATTCTACAAATGAGAGATGGGTACCTTCACTGAAGGTAGCACAGAAATTCAGCATCTGTGTGGGATCACAGCTCTATTTTGTACAAGGATTGCTCTTCAACAGTTAAAAAAGGCACAACATAAGATGCTATGGTACTCTTGTCTTCTCACAGAGAAATGTCTGCTGCAGGTAGGAGAAATTAACTGACTTATCCCAGTGCTTTCTTGCATGTCAATGTCTAACTTTCTAATCACAACCATCCTGCATAATATGGAAATTAACAGCAGCATCATATTCTAGTAATTACCAGAAACATACACATTTTCCAAGAGGGTGACATTATGTCATGGATTCCCTTGTCAAGAGGAAAAAAAAGACAAAACATATCATAGTTGTTTGAGAAGGCAAAGTGATAGATTTGTCATGAGGGTAATCATCTGTAGGAAAAAAAAATCCACTTCAACTTCCTGTATTTCTGAAAAGGGATTCATTTTCTGCCTGTGCTAATAATGAACATTTTCCTTCTATTCATCATCTTCAGTTATTTTCCCTCTTGAGATTCATTTATCACTAACTACTGAACCTAAGAAATAAAAAATAGGCAACATCCCTTTTTGAAGTAACGGCTTAGAGGACTATTAAATCAAGAGGAAAAACATGGATGTTGAAGATATACTTTCAAAATTCTTTTAACAGCTGCAGATTTTTCACAGGGGATCTGCACTGCTGGCTTAGTAAAGGTGCTTGGGAAAGTAAGTCCATCCTGTGACAGCACAAAGTGTTGAACAGAAAATTGTTTGGGGGTTTGGGTTTTTTGGTTTTGGGGTTTTACTTTTTTGTTTGTTTGGTTTTCATTTTTTGTCTGTTTTTTGGATGAAACTCACAAAAACAAAAGAAATGGAATCGTAAAGATAATGAGATCAATGAGATCAATGGCACAATAAAGTGCAATCCCTGTTGCAGGAATTAGTCTAGGATGATAGTTTAAGCACATTTTAAATGTAAAATAGCCCATATTAAAGCAAATCGTACAGTGCTTGAAGCCTTGCGAACCTTTCTGCCCGTGCACAGGTCCCAGCTTGCCAGAGCCTCAGTTGGAGCACTGATTCACTACTTTCCACTCTTGAGATATGGAGTGACAGCCAAGCTGGGCGGACTGGCCCAAAAAGCTTTTGGTGGTAGAGTGCGGACTGAGGCTCCCCTGATGATTTTGATGTGCTAGTGTTGATGAGTCTTCTCTGCTGCTAGCATCCCTGCTCTTCATCAGACCTAAAAAATGGGGCATTTCTGAAGGGAAAAGGAGGAAGACACAGGATTTACACTTTAATTTTTCTCTTGTAAGATTCTGCTGTTGCATTGTCTTATTATTGCTAACCTTGCATTTTCCAACAAAATAAGCTCTCATATCATCAGCCTGTGGAAATATAGGAAAAAAATCTCTTACAGATGGGACAGAAAAGGCAGGACTTTCTTTCTTTACTTTTGAATAGGACAGAGAGAAGACCTTCCCAAATTCCCTCTTACCTCATCCCTTACTCAACCTTTCCTGGCATGCAGGTAAAAACCAATTGCTGTTGGAGGTGCTTGCCTGATGCTAATGGATGCTCTTTTGCAAGGTTATTGCGTAAGTACATTCTGATCACCCCCTTTGGTCCTAGCAAAGGTCTCTGAGTAAATCAGCAACTGTAGCTTCCAGGAGGAGACTTGTGACAGGTGTGCTTCAGCAACATCAGGACACTAGGAGTCACATCAAGGTATAGGATTCTGACATCAATTGGTTCTGTACCTTCCATGCTGTTTCACTAGGATACTGTCCAAACACAGCTTGTTGTTCTGACTTGCTATGCTAAAGCAAGTGTATGGGACTTGAGAGAGAACTCTCTTAGATTCAAGCTTGTTGATCTGAAGCCAAAATGAAGACAACACCTATGAAGTCCCAAAGTGAAGCAATTTCAGTATGCAAGGCTGCCTCTGCTCAGAAGAGTCTCAATTTCAGTGGCTTGCAAAGCTGATAGTAAAGCACAGACCCTCTGCGATTTACTTCTACAGCGTTTCCAAAGCCATGGAACAGCAGAAAAGAATGTGTGTAAATTCAGCCTCTGCATGCGGACAGTGTGACAATATGCTTTTTGTTTTTATGAAGTCAACAGTCTGTGTGGATGTTCCCTTAATTAAGCCAATACATTGGCTTTCCTCTAAGGAGAAAGCTAATGGGTTCTCTGCTTAGGCAGCAGAGTCAGCTTTCAATAGCAAATTCTCATCTCAGTGCTACATGAACAGGAGGAGGAGCAGAGGCTTCAACATCTGGTATTAATGGCATCAAATCATGTCACAGGTCAGCAAACCAATTTTATTCACTAGGTGATTTCTTGACACTGATTGCTCTAACACAGAGTTGCCAAGAAGCCAGCTAATCATAGGCAGCACCCTAGAAGCAAATACTCACACCTGTGTCTAGAATTTTGCATAGTCGGTATTGAAATGGATTCTCTGCTTAACACAGCAGACAGCTAGCAAGAACAAAGCATGAAATCAAATTCCATCAATCCCTTACATTTGTTTATGCAACCCATTGTTACTGCTCACAGAACAGATTTGGCAGGCAAAGGCCATGACAAAATGTAGCCTTGGTTTACACAGCAATTTTTCCCATCTGCTATTTTTGCTGTCAGTTGTTTTATATTGATTTCTCTCTATGCAGTTCCAAGTTTAACCCGGGCACAGCAGCATTGATCCAAGAAAGCTGAAGTAATTTGTCTCTTCTAGTGAAGCAGACATGGGGCAGGAGATGGTACCTATCACCATTTTTCTGGTAGGAATATGTTGGAAGCTCTTTCCTGTAGCACTGACGTAGATTAAGCCTGCACTTGCAGCTCTTCATACAAATATTTCTGGTAATTCCTTTTTATCTCTGGCAAGAGAGATGAAATTCACACTAAGGAGCATGTTCTCAAGTAACTCCTTCCTTCATGTGGGAATGAGCTGACTCAGCACATGAATTATGGAATCACAATTATGTGGAGCTATAACACGGGCTTAGATTTATACAGGACATTTTGCATTAAATATGAGAAGCATTGCTTGGGCTCTACAATAAAGGGACTTGACCTGAATCTACCTGGATTCCCACTTCATTTAGTTGCTGAACTGGCACATGTGATGTGCCTACAGGTCTTTCTCAGTGGTCACGAGTCACTATTAACTTCTGTGGGGTTCCTTCTTCAAAACCCTTCTGGTCACTGCATGGTCATGAAAAAAACAGCCGGCATAATCATGGCAACAGAGCATCTATTGTACATGAGCAGAGGCTGCTGACCATAGTAAAGCGGAGTCTGAGATCTTGAACTGCTCACGCCAAGCGCAGGGAAGAAAACTGTTAAAGTTAAAAACATATCTCTGCATGATACCACAAGGGCATCCAAATGAAAGGGTTATTGAAGCAGCAAGGTTTGGGACTGCCAGCCTAACTACCACTGAGGCTCAGAAGGTTCCTCTCAGTCCTTTTGTTTCTATGGCAGCTGTAGGCTGACATGAAAAATTCAGTGGCACAGGAATACTACAGATACACTTAAAAAAATAAAATGTAAATGTTAGAAATCATTATATGCTGTCAAGGAACTAATCTGGTTTAATTTTAAGGCTTTTCAATAAGAAGGCTCCACTGAAACAGTAAATGCTGTTAGAAAGGTGATCACTTCTATTCATAGCCACTATTCAGTGCACTCTGAAGTCAGATGAAACCCAGTGGGGCTTTTTTTACCAGCAAAGCTTCATGACAGATAAAGTGTCAACTGCAAGAAACCTGCAATTCTTTTTTGCTAATGAGCATTGTCAGATTATTGTGTGACAGGAAGGATATGCCCAGGGAATATTCCCTTCCCCTGAACATCTTATCCTCTCTGGAATATACTTTTGCAAGATAAGTCATCGTAAATATAATGTGCCAATTGTCTCACCCATTGGGAAAGAGCAGGTACATGAACAACTTAGTGCAAATACGAGAGAACCTGCTGACAATCAGAGCACTATAGATAAAGGCCAGGCATGTAGCCCAATTATGCAGTATTTGGAAATCGTCATTTGCTGTTTGACAGGAATGACTGACAATGGTAAACCGCTTCTAACGATGTCAAATACAAAAATTCACAAATTATCAAAAAAGGCCAGCATTTGTAATATGGAATTTCAGACTTTAAACATGCCATCAATGAAGAGCCTGAAGTGACCCACATTTTAAAGGTTTAACATTGCCTGGTTTATTCTTCCAAGTGCAAGCTCCAATTTTTTTCAAGAGAGTCAACTGATTTTTCTCAAAAGGGATTAAAAGCATGATTCACATTTTCATTTTGCTGAGAACCCAACCAGAATGTTCCATTTTTCCATTTGGATAACTGTCATCAGACACAGCTTCTCTGTCTGCCCTTAAACCAAGCTGTCAAATTCCTTCTAGCTCTTTGCATTAGATAAGCATAAAAGAAAAAAATTCCGACAGTTTCTAAGAGGAGAATTATAGACAGGATGTTGAGTGGTAAATGAGGATATTTGGAATACATCTATGGACATATACTTTGTCATTCGCTACTCAGTGCAGCTCCAGCTCAGAGGAATGGATTCTTTTATACAGCAGCAGATGTTATTGTTTGGATGGTAAATAGTCATAAGCCATATGGTGTGGCACAAAAAAACCCTTCACACTTTCTCATATGGACAAATATTATCACTGCAAAGCATAAACACATCAATATATGTGTCTTTACTCTGGGGAAGCATGTAGCCTTCAACTTGATTCTAAAATCACCTTCCAGTTAAGCAGATTACCTGTAAATATTGGATTTGGAGTTTAAGAGTTTGGATGACTTGAGAGAAAACAAATGCAGGTGTGCAGTAGATACAGTGCTTTCACTTCTGTATATATGATAAAAAATAAACACAATACAAACGAAGGTACTAAAATAGGAGTGAAAATTAGGAGGAAGGAAGAAAAAAAAGACATACACAACTTCTGTGGGAAAAAGTACTTCAGTATCTTTTGCTATCTACTGCCTAACTACATAAAAAGCAGCAGGACGGTGGCTTATCATGCAAATGAATCAGCAGTTCCTACACACATGTGAATGTGAACTTTCTACCAGATCAGTGATGGGTAAAGCATTTCAAGTATAGGTGGTTTGTGTGCAGGTAAGAATAGGCCTCACAAACACAGTGGGATCTCTACTTGGCAAGGGAAGCTGGTTACAGTCAGTGTTTTCTGAACCTGGAACAAGGAGAAGATGCAGCCTACTTCCTTTCTGTGCCTGAGCTTAAAAATCAGGCTTTTCCCCCTTCCACACCTGAGACTGCAGACCTGTTGAGTGCAGAAGGGTTACCTTGTTTTATAATCATGATTTCTTCAGTTTTCTGGTGGTTTTATGCTATCACTAAAGCACTTTTGAGCTTATTATTTTACTTCAAGCACTGTAATTAAAGGAAAGTGTGATCACTCTTTCCATTGTGTGGTGAAGCTGGCATCACACACAGTTACCTTGGAGTTTTGCAGAGCTAGGTTTCTGAACTACATCCTAAAAAAATCTTAGCAGAATGGCATTGCACTTGGTAATAGGATACATTGACACTCCTATTCCTATGGTTAGACAGCCCTCATGAAGCCCTGGCCTGGCATTTACCAGTTCTTCTGTTATACTCTGCTTCTCTCAGCCTGTTTCAAATGCTGCATTGACACCAACTAGCACACCAATTCTGAATTTGTATGAAGAATACACCTTTGCTAAAAGATTTTGTTCATGACTAGCTGCACCCCAAATAAAACAGTCCAGCAGAGAATAATAACAACAGGGCACTCCTTCGCCTGCAAAAGTTATGCCTGGGCTCAGGATGCTGGCAGCCACCTAATGAAGTCAAAAGACCTTCCATATTCATCAGCCCTTGTTGAGAGTCACAGTTCAAACCCAACCCATAGATACAGAAGGAAGCGGCAAATCAGCATCTAACAGGAACTGAAATGAAAAATCCCCTAAACTTTCCACAGGATTTGGTTGCTCTGCATCAAACAGCCATCTTGCTCTAATGACCTCTCTCCCACTCCCTGATTTTCAATGTAAGATGGCTATAGGATTAAGCAGTTTTCTACTACTGTTACACTTTCTATCCTGATATCATTACCCACATCCTGGTTATCATGTACTTCTTTAGCAAAACTCAAAACTGGAACTGAGGTAAGCAAAATGCCTGTGATCAGAACCAGTCCACTAGTCTTTGAAGCTTTAGCATGCCTCAAAGTGTTTTCTCCTGTTTATCTTTGACAAGGGATGTGGCCAAGTCCAATGATCCCATACGTAACTGCTATCCTGACTCACTCTCACTAAGTTGGTGAGATAACCCCATCCTCAAGGCACATGGGGAACCAGCTTGCCAACTTCCAGAGCTGAGGTAGTCCTGCAGAGCAACTTGAGAATCCACTCCAGATCCAGGTCAGAACAGCAGTGTTACTGCAAACCTCACTAACAATGTGGACACAGACCTACCCATGTGACAATCTGGCTGGCTTCTTCCACAGAAACACAATGCATTTGTTATTTTATTTTGAAATTACAACCAGTATTTCCAGTCACCTTTCTTTTAAAATCCTTCCTGAAAATTACAGAGTTCACACAACCATAGCACAGTTTTAAAAAATAACTTATGCTCCTTTGGATGTTTTAAATGACTTTAAATAAAGCTGTGTTGAAGGGCAAAAAGCAATGAAGAAAATTGCATTGACTTACAAGAAATGCTTTGTGACAGGAAAACATTAGGACACATAGATACCTATTTGAAAAAGATTTCAAGAGATCATAGAAATCTCATAGACAGAAGTTTCCATTGCATCTCCTTCATGTAGTGTTTATATAGCTCAGCTTTGTGTGCAGCGCTCTGCTTTTGAGGGAGAGAGATCACCCTGTAAGCGAATACAGTCAGGTGAAGATGGAAGTGCTACTGTTCTAGGAGAAATGTGGCAAAACCCTCAGTCACTGAAAAATAATGAAATGAGCTGCTCTCTTAGTTTTATTTTAAAGAAATACTTAAACCTCTTAGCAAAGTCTAAAGGAGACATGTTCCCAAAGCCACCACTGGACATAAGCCCACCTAAAATAAATTGGAAATATATGCATGGAAATAACTTCTATGCATGGGAACCCATGCAATATATATGTTCAGACAACCACGAAGGTTGCCTTTACCCACAAAACTCTTGGTTTACAACCAGATTGAACAATTATGGCCTAAAGGTCTAACAGGATGATCCTTTCCACTTACAAATTTGCTGTCATTTGTACAAATCATATATGCAAGAGAGCAAAATGAAGAACTTCTAGCTCACAAACTTGAACTAAATTGTATGGATAAAAGTTAGCTTAACTTGTACATCTATCAAATCGAGGTTGTTTATGCACAATATTTGCAGCAGTTGGACAGCCAAGAGGCTACTTTAGTTGCCTTTTTTTAAAATACGGAAATATAAATAAATCCTTGCAAATTTGAAATGTTTCATATTAATCACTCTCCCAACTCCTGCCTATGGAGGAAAGACCTAGAGAAGGCTGAATCACTGACATCAAAGCCTAAATACACTGTTGGAGCAAGAATGATAGCAGCCCAGTGAAGGAGACACAAATTAATGATGTTTTAAAAATATGGAAACCTTACCATATGAATAAAGTACAACTCACTGTGTAGCAAAATTGGTTGTACAGTAGCTTCCTCAGAGTCATCTAAGGCTGCCTGTGGCAGTGCCTGAGATGATAAGCCAGACACATTGATTATATGCTTTACCAGCAAGATCACGCTGCCTCTTTCCCTCAGAAAAAAAAGTGTTCCTTAAGTTACTTTAGAAACCTCCAGTTGATTTTTTCTTTTCATCAGGCTAATATGAATGTTCTGATTACCATCAGCAACAAGAGAATGCACAATAAAATTTACTTGTCCTAACCTGCAGCTATGCATATGGTTACCTCCCTATACTTAAACAACATTATTTTGTCTAGCATTTTTATTCTTACGGGCAAAACCTGTGATTTAAAAAACCCACTCTCAATTTGGATGCAACTGATAATTCTCAGACTGAAGTATAATTTGTACTCTGATAGCAAGAGAAAGAAACAAGAAACAAAAGAAAATGGCTACTTACAGAAGGTGCAGAATACAGTTAATACAGAGAAAACAGTCCCCAGAAAAAAAGAAAACATTAGTTATTTAGAAAGTTTTCCCCTCATATGAAATAAATTTGGGGTTTGATTTGACTTTTCTTTTTTCTATAGTAAAAAACTCCCAACTCTTAAAATATCTAGATAGCAATACCACAAATGATTTCGAAAATCAGGGTTACTATTATGTTAAAAGAGGCTGCTTAGACAAAATGCATCTATTTAATGAGCTGACATGTTTCCCTTTCAGAAGTCAGATGAACTAACTGTGAATCAGATTTGTATCTCAATATTAAAAGAGAAATCACATTCCACTTTTCCATGGAACACGACAGCAAGCGTGCCTGTTACTGTCTCACCCCTTCTTTAATTATTATGTTATGTTTTCCACTTAATAAAAACCATATAAACCTGCAGTCAGAATATGAAAATCACTTCCATCTTAGTTTTCAGAAACTGCTGAATAAAACTCAGAGCAAAAATAACCCCTTCTTCCCCACTCTCATGATTTACTCACCATCATTTTATTCCAAAACTCAGTTTCCCTTGATAAATGATCCATAACAAGGAAATTATTTCTTCCTTCCAGAAGTATCACTCCAGTCATTTAAATTACTGAACGAAGAAAAGGAAACATTGTGCTCCACAGAGCACTCTAAACACGCACTGTTGTTTTCGCTGATGCAATGAGGCTTCTAAGCAAACGATTTTGCAAGCAAGCTGGGTAGTGGCATTTTCCTTATGATTCAAAAGTGAAGAATGCTTCAGCTAACTGAATGCTTGCACAACATATAATAAAGGAACTCAAGGATTCATACGTGTCTCTAACATAATAATTTGTAAAACTTCAACTCATATTACCATCTATAACTCTGCCACACCTCAAAAATGATGTGCCAGATACAAACTTTTACTGGGTGCTATGTGCAGCCAAGAGAAAGATAGCTTCAAGCCAGAGGCTTGTATTTAAAAGTCTCTGAAGTGTAAGTCCCTAAGGTGTATGAAGTTACATTCTGTGTATGGAACCTAACCGTGGATTCCTGCTTGCCACGTACAGAAATATCACAAAGTTCATTGTAAGCCACACATTAAAAACATCTAGTCTGCACAATGCACTACTGGATTAATGCACAAAACTGTTGTGATAGGAAAAAGTTACAAAAGCATAGTTAAATGCTCTTGTAATTGCCAC
>JANRGW010024968.1:18236-29091 GCA_024733675.1 Psilopsiagon aymara | reverse complement strand
GCTCTTCCCTGGGAGGGTGCTGAGCGCTGGCACAGGGTGCCCAGAGAAGCTGTGGCTGCCCCATCCCTGCAGTGCTTGATCCAGGCTGGACACAGGGGATGGAGCACTCTGCTCCAGTGGAAGGGGTCCCTGCCCGTGGCAGGGGTTGGAGTTGGAGGAGCTTTAAGGTCTCTCCCAACCCAAACCAGGCGGGGATTCTGTTTAGAGAGAGATTCAAAGAGCAGAAACTTGGGAACTTTGCTCACTGGGGGGTGCTGGCTGGGGAGCAACGTGCCCATGGATGCTCAGTCCCCAGAGCAGCTGTAAAAGAAACTCACAATTTCAAAAGGGTCCAAAGGAATCAGCTGCTGTAGAAGAGCTGGAGCCCCTCTGTCCCTCTTGTGTGGGAGGAGGACAAGAGGGAAGGAGCGCTGATTGCCTTGGGAATGCCAAAGACAGCTCTTAATGAATGGGGAAACTGAGGCAGAGAGCTGCATGGGCATGCTTATTGTTTCATTTCAGACTGCATACTTCTCATTCAAGCTCATGCAAAGTGTGATTCACTTTGGACTCTTCACAATGCCTGATTGTGTCCCCGAAGACGGGAAGTGGGAAGTCGGAGCATCCGCAGGGCCGGAGCACTGAGCCAGGCAGTGAGGAGCTGTGAGGGGAGCAGCGTGCAAGCCTCTGGCTGCAGCACAGCTCCACTTCAGCTCTGCCTCTGCCAAGGAGCAGCAAAGAGCGAGCCTGCGCCCAGGAAAGGAGCTGGGGCCGTGCTGCAGCTCATGAGGCACGGGAGGAGACGCAGCTCCTGCATGTGCCTGCGTCCCGCTTCGGGCACCAGGGTGCACACCACAAACCCCTCTGTCACAGGGGCACTGGGAGTCTCCATCCTTTTACACCCCTCACTGCAAGCCAGGCTGCCTTTTCCCTTCATCTGCTTCCGTTTCTGCTCCTCAAAGGGACTGTGGAAAAAAGAGAGGAGCAGAAAAATCCTGTTCTTTCCAACAGGAAAGCTGCTCTGCATCGCCGTGGTCAGCTCTGCCTCGCAGAGAAGCAACCAGGTTGGCAAAGACCTTTAAGATCATTAAATCCAACCATTACATTCCGCACGGGTTCAGCAGCAGGTCCCCACATTGGCTCCGTGCTGCCCCAGCGCTGCTGTCAGCCCGTCACGACACACCCAGGCCATGGGGAAGCAAAACATGTTTATCCCCTCCTTCCTCCTCTCCGCCCCCAAAATGATGAAATATGACAATGACATTGTCATGGCATGGTTTAACTGCTGCTGCTCAGCAGGGAGGAGACGTGAGGAGGGAGCAGAAACCCAAAGCAGGCAGAGATTATGTCTGTTTATCCTCAGCTCTGGGCAAGGGTTTCTTCATTTCTCGGCCATGGATGGGTTCTGGGCGGTGCAGAGCCTGCTCCTAATCAGGATACAGCCCTGGCATCCCAAATCCTTCCTGATGCTGGGTCTGTCTGACTTCCTGATACACCCAGCCCATGTTCATGTGCAGTGGTGACAATGCTGATGCCATTATCCAGCCATCTTAAGGATTGCTTTAGACTAAGTTCTCCAAACCAAACACATTATCAGGCTTTGACATCTTGGGGCTTCTTCACTGTGTTCTTGTTTTAAATATAAAGACCAAGAGATGTGTGGAATTAACCTTTTGACACCCACTTCTCCAGGCATGTGTCAGCACCAGAACTGTCATTTCTCCTGCAGGAAGAGACTGTTTTAAGAGCTTGGAGCTGCTTCCCCAGTGCTTGGGTCCCCCGCTGGGATCCCCTGGGCAGGAGGTTTGAATCCAGTACACGAGAGGGTCTTTTTCCTATCTCTTTTGGAAACTGCCTCCTGATCGTGCTGCTGAAGGGACCTGAAGCCTTTTCAGCCCCTTTCCTGCCCATCTTCCCCTCCCATCTGCAACGTAAAAACCACTGTTTCTCCAGCCATAGGTTTGCTTTCTCCCCTACACAAGCACAGGAGTCAGTCTCATCTGTGTCAGCCCCTGAAAGCTGCTTCTGTGTCTCTTGATTACAAACAGTCATTTCTGATACAGCATCCTGGGAAACTGTTAATAAAAGGACACTTTAAAAGCCCTGAAGCCCTATCAGCTGTCTGTTTAACAGAGGATTTGTAACCTGCTAAGTAACCATTGTGCTCCACTGGTCCTGGGCTGCTGGCTCGCAGCTCGGATGCACTAGTGAGCCTGAAACGCTGCCAGAGCACTCAGTGGCTGGGAGGAAAAGTGGTGCTAAACATCAGGCATCACTGCTTGAAGAAGAAGCCCTGAAGGAGACATAGGGGCAGCCAGGCAGGGATGGGAAGAAAGGCCCCAGATGGGGCACCTCCAAGCCAGCAGCAGCACTGTGGAGTTACAGCAGTTTCCATGGTAGAAGATGAGCAGAGAGGTGCCACTGGAACATGCACTGCTCAACATGCTCATAAATGGTCTGGAAGAGGAACAGGGAGATGACAGTTTGCCCATGATATTAAATCACCCAGGGCAGAGGGAGTCATTTGCCAGAAAAGAGCTGCAAAAGATGACTTGACATTGAATGCCTGCATCATGAAATTACAGATGAAATCCAGTATCATAGAATCACAGAATCAATATAAATAATACCAAATAACTCACATGGATAAAAATGCTCCTTCTTACACACAGACACTCAGTTCCTGAGCTGTGATTGATGCTCAGGAATGAAATTTGGGTGCTCTTGTGCCTGGTTCTCTGAAAATGATACCTCACTGAGTTAGGAATGAAGCAAAGAAAATGCAGAGTTGTCAGGAAAAGAATAGAGAACAATCCAGAAACATCGTTCTGTCCCTGAGTACATCCACAGCTTGAATTCTTGTATTCAAAGAACACAGTAAAATCAACAAAGGGTAATGAGAGTGATAAGAAATACAGAACAGGTTCCTCCCCAGCCACGTCTACATGGGGTGAGTCTCTTAAAGTGAATGGAGGTGAGAAGTGGGTCAATAAAATCATTTGTCCTTTGGGAAGGTGAGCAGAGGATGATCCAAGCACTGTTTCTTGTGACACAGAAACACGCGGTGCGCAGGTAACAAGTGTGAAGAACAAGAAGGGATGGGTATTTCCACACAGGGCATCACTGAACATTGCAGCTCCTGGCTGAGATGTGGGGGATGAAGTTAGGTGGACCCAGAACCAGAAAAAGATTAGAATTCAAGCAAGAAAAAGCCTGATGCTGGTTTTGGCAGGGGAGGTCCCTAGCTTGGGTGGGTATAGGAGGGGAGGGATGAGTGCTGTACCAACCTCCTTCAAGGCCTTGAGGACGGGCCTAGGAGCAGGCTGCTTTAGCGGATGGTGTCCCTGCCCATGGCAGGGGTTGGAACTGGATGAGCTGTAAGGTCCCTTCCAACACAAACCATTCCATGGTTCCATGACTCTCTGGTCTTCCCTGACGCTGTGCTGCTGGCTGCTGCTGCAGACACTTGGTGTTAGGGCAAACCCTGCTGTGATAACACCAGTTAGTGCCTGGACCATGCTGGGCAGGACCCAGCTCTGCGGCAGTGCTGGGGCTGCTCTGGGCTGCAGAGCCACACTGGACACAATTCCCTGCTTACCAGCTGCTTCCCTGCTTGCCACTTTCCCTGGAGGGAGGCTGTGCTGAGCCCCCAAGGATTGCTCACATGCCTGTTGTCACCCCACACACTATAACCCTGCTTATGTGGCAGGGACCGACACCCAGGGCTGCCCAGGTTGGTGGATGCTGGGATCCCATCAGTGCTGCTGGGATTTGCCTTCTATTCCCCAAATGATTTGCTGTGTTCAGCATCCCAGCTCAGTTCTGCAGGGTGAAGTTATTTAGCAGAGGTTGTATTGAGTCTGGAATTACTAACTCTGATCTGCCCTTTGCAGTCTTCCAGCACCTCTTGGAGAAGCTCATTGCTCTGAGGCACAGCATGAGACAGACTTAGAATCACAGAATCAACCAGGTTGGAAAAGGCCTTTGAGCTCACCCAGTCCAACCCAGGCCACCACTGACCCATGGCACTGAGGCCTCATCTTCACGGTGTGTGAGCACTGCAGGGCCGGGGGCTGCAGCCCTGCCCTGGCCAGGCTGTTCCAATGCTGAGCACCCTCTGGGGCAGGAACTGTTCCCAATATCCAGTCTAAAATCCTGCCTGGTTTCCACTTTTCAAGCACTGAAAGAAAGCAGCACTGGTTTCAAACATTAACCCTCAGTGCAGCTTAGGAGCAGCTAAATGCCAGGATGGGCCAGACCAAACCTCCCTCAACTCAACCAGCCCAAGCTGGCATGAGGTTGAGATGCCAACGTGATCTGTCACTTCAGGCCCCATCTGCTTCTGTCACTGATCCCAGGAAAAGGTTGACCAAGTGCAGATGGAAGAAAGTAGCTGGCAGAGGTGACCGTGCAATCCAAGCACGGAGCTGCCTTACAGCCGCATCCTCTGGTGGCACTGGAAGGTGCCTGCGTGCTGAGAGCTGGGTTTGGTCCTGGCTGTGTAGCTCTTGTCTGAAGTTACATGCCTAAAGTGCCAATATCAAGATATCTTCATTAGCAAGGGATGGAACAGGGCCTGATCTGTCCAGGGAAATCACTGGGAACAAGGAAATCTGAGCCCAGCTCCGTTTTGCTGTGCTAGCAAGAAGCATGATGCTATCTATCACTAAACGGGTGTTGCCGGCGATGTTAGTCCAAGACTGCAGCTGAGCCAGGCTCTTTCCAGCCAGAAGACCAGAGGATCAAGCAAAACTGATCTTTATTTTCAGCCTTAAGTAATGCTGAGGGTATATACTGCTCCTCAGTAGTGTTATTCAATAGCTAGAGTGATAGAAGTCTCTGTGGCTTTCCTGTGCTCTGACAGAGATCCTCCTCTTGTTCAGCCAAGGAACCAAATGACTACTACACAATCCTCTCCCTCTGGATGCAACAGCAGCACCTAGCCTGCTGTCGTTAGAATGGTGCCCAAGCTCCAGTCCTACCCTCTGTCAAGTGCACAACTGGGTTTGGATGAAGAGAAAACACAAGGGAAGGCTTTAAATGAACTCTGGTATCTGAGGAGGAGCAGCAGAGTTGCCTGTGTTGCTGGGGATTAGCAGGATTACCTCCTAGCCCAAGCTGTGTGAAGGAGACCACTGCGGTTAGGTACAATTGCATGCAGAGGAAAGGAGGGCTGACAGGGTTCTGTGAGCTCCTTGTACTGTTACACAGAGGTAATTGTAATCGCTGGCAATCCATTTAAATGAATGAGCTCCAATGAATGGCAGCACAGTGGGAGCTGGAAGTGGCGGGAGCAAGACTCAGGACCCCACCTTCTGCTGAACGACCAACATCAAACGTGCCAGGCTTCAGGAACGCCCTCTTTGCCAGCCTACAGGCTGAAGCATCAGCTTCTCAGTGGCCCATGTACAAAGCTGGAGGTAGCTGTGGCTCTAAGCCAGTGCAGCTGTAGTCCTGTGCTCCCATCCACACCCTGAACCTAACTGCTCTGGGATCAGTGTGAACAAGGCATGGCCAAAACCACACACATGGACCCTCAGCCTTGAATTTCACATTCCATAACGAAAGCATATGAGAGGTCACCTGTCCCAGGCTGCCCATGCACTTAAACCAGAGCACAGGATCTGAAGCCCAAACCTAGGCACTCCTGCTGCTGCCTCCTAGCACAGTCCCAGTCTTGATGGCCTCAGAGACAAGTATTTAAACAAGCCCAGCATGAGCAGAAGTGGAGATGCTTGCTCTGCACATTACAGAATCACATCTGAGAGCCTCAAGGATGCTCAGACTGAAACAGGCGACATCTGCCCCACAAACCTCTGCAGAATGGTCACTAGTGGCTCAATCAGACAGCCTGAATGAGGTTTATGGCATTCAGAAAGCTGCTTGATAGCTCTGCAAAAGGAGCACATGGGCTTTCAGAGCCTAGGTAAACTCTGGGGAGGAGGAGAAGCTAAGACTAATGTAGGCAGATAGCAGACGGTTGGCTGCTGGCCCACAGAGGGTGCTGTATAGGTCTCCCAGCATTCCTGGGTGTTTGGCAGCCACACGAAGTGTTGTTTTCCTTCCTAGTCTTTGCTGCCCCTGTTTGCTGCAGGCATTCCAACTTATCTGTGCCAACTCTCCAATAGGAAAGTATCACATGCCTCTGTGTGTGTAAGGAGGAAGGTATTTGCAGCGAAGCATTTGAAATGTGCTTCAAAGATTAACAAAGTTCAGGCAGCTCAGCCACTAGGTAATGGCCAGGCAGAGCAGGGCCAGGGTTCAGAAGCAGATATTGCCCAGCCCTGTTAACTTTAAAGTTGTACAGTGAGCCAAGAGAACAGTGCTCCTGACTCCATCTGCTGTATGGCCCCAAAAGAAGTTGGTGAGAGAGAGGAGGTGAGATTCATGCCCCATATCTGACAGTGCTGTCATCAATCGTCCCAAAACAGCTATTACTCATGGATCAGTATGTTTAAGAGCCTGTTGGCTCTAGGTAGGATCAGAGAGAAGGGAAAGGACTGCAGCTTTTCCTCCCTCACAGTGATATAAACCAGAGAGTTTGACGGTGATAAGCTCCACACTATTAATATGCAGTGCCCTGCTGCTGGGCCAGCTCCTCATCTGTCTCCAAGCCCTTCTCTCAGCAGCAGAACAAGCAGATGACACTGACACACTGCAGTCCACTTACTTTTTCCTTCTTATCCATGGTGATGGCAATCTGCATCCTCCTGCCCCGCCGGAAAGCCACCAAATGGTCTGTCTCCTCCTCACCGGGGTCTGGCACTCTGCACTCGGAGCGCTTCTCACTGACGATCCGCTTGCCCTGGGAAGGATGGGATGAGTTAAGGCCAATCCCACTGGCCCTGACCATGCAGTGCCCTTCCCAGGAGAGGCCAGCCCCAGCCACCCAGACCAGAGTCAGGAGGCAGAGAGGCAGTCTTGCTGGTTTATAAAGCTGCAGCCCCACTTTAGGGGATGTGTCACTTTACACAGACACGTTTAGCTGAGCATGACCTAGGCAGGGTGGGATTTATCCTGCTCAGGTGCTTTGCAGCATGAACACTCATGGTTTTATTTTAGACAGGAAAACCATCTTATAGTTGTGTCATTGAAACAAATGGGAAGTTGTCCTCTCACCAAACAGGTCCCAGTACAGCGTGAGGCTGCATTGGAGCAGAAGCCTTGAGGGTAAAGAGAAAGGGAACGCTGGCGCTCTCTCCATCCTTGCCCACAAAGCAGTTACTACCCTGCAGTGTCCTAACACTTGTTGATTTATCACCTTCCTAGCTATGATTTATTCAGCAGTGGAATAGTGCAGGAAAGTGATCTATAAACTCCTCGGACAAGGGCAGTTTCTCCCTTTCCTGTATAATTTCCAGCTGCCTGTATCAGCTCAGGGCTTCACTGCATGGATTTACATCTGGTTCTTATTGTGGTAATGATGTCTGGAGCTGGCGGAACTCCTGGCAGTGCCCCGAGCCATCCCTTCCACCACATGAGCATATCTTTCACACAGAAATACATACTTCTCATGTCAAAGGATCATCTTTCAGTTCCATCATGTGCTTTTTTATTGTTGCCTTACAAGGAAATGAGCAACTTCATAAATCATCTTTAGCACTGATCTTTTTCTCTCTCTCCATCTGTATGATTCCTCTGCTCTGCTTTACCAGGGAAGAACAAACCCCAGAAGCTTCCTCTCTAAAGGATGGTATCTTTTCCTCTTTTATTCCTTAGACTTCAACACATCAAAGGAGCTCAATATCCCAGATAAACTTCAGTGAAACTTGGGAACCCTTTGCTGCTGCAAGCTTGCTTTCAAAACCAAACAGCACGCACTGACCTCGGGTTTGCGAGGAAGCCTCACAAGCACCAGTGAATGGCCATGACGGAGGACATGAGATGTCCTGCATTAGCTCCATCTTCACTTGGCTCTGCCAGCAGTGCACATGTGAGCGAGGAGGGAGCCTGGCTGCAGACAACCTCCATCAGCAAAGGCTTTTCTATGGCTTGTCCAGTCATCGAGCTTCCTAACACATGATAAATGGCTCAGGAGGTGCTGGAGCACTTCCAGCAGCAGACCTTTAGTCTCGTGTTTATTCTTCCCTCACATCTGTGTCATTCTGCTGTCTCAGCACAGCCAGGTCTCGAGTTGGTCTGGTGCATGGGAGAGGAGGATGCTCCCCTGTGCTGCTGCTGGCTCTGCCTGCCCACGCCGGGTGGACACGGTGGGAACCCTTCACACGTTGCCTGAGCACACCCAGCTCTGGGGTTAGGTTTCAGCTGTAGCTCCTGACAAGTTCTGCTGCCCTGAGTAGGAGCCTTGCTATTTCTGCTCTGCTTGAAATAAGTGAAGCCACGTGTGTTCAAAGCAAGGATCTGCTGCCAATCTGTTCCGTCCGTTCTAGTACTCTCTGTGTTGTTCTCTATGTTTGTATGAATGCAGCCTGCCTGCATCTGTGGGCCATCCCTAGAGGTGTCGAGATCTGGTTCCTGAGAGAGTAAAATCTGATAGTCAAGAGAATAGCCAACCATTGAAATAGAGAACAGTTTCGGTTGGAAAGGACCTTAAGACCGTGGTCAGGGACACCTTCCACTGGAGCAGGATGCTCCAAGCCCCATCCAACCTGGCCTTGAACACTGCCAGGGATGGGGCAGCTTCTCTGGGCACCCTGTGCCAGCGCCTCAGCACCCTCACAGGGAAGATCTTCTGCCTTATCTCCAACCTGAACTTTCCCTGTTCCAGTTTGAACCCATCACCCCTTGCCTATGGAGTACAAGTGTCTTGGCACCCACCAGAGCCAGACATTTTGGGGTACTTCTACCTGCAGCCAGGATCTATGTCCTGGAAAGGTCCCCAATAAGCTGTGTGAGCCATTTTGAAGGTTTTAGCCTATGTATCTGTTTAAAGAAGGATATGGTTTTATCAGAGAGTGGGCAAACCCAGAAAGTTTAAACCAGAATCTAAACTGCTCTGAAATCTGAGCTTTACTCCCCCTCCATGAATAGGGCATTCAACACTCTGCTTAGGTACACATCCCATTGCAGCCACGACATTACAAGTGGTTGTGTTCCTGCAGCTGAGTAGTGACTGCCTGATTACTAATCTCAGACCTGAAGATGTGATGGGCAGAGGCAGCTTTGGCAGCAGTGACCAGAACACAGTGGATTTTAGGAGCCTGAGAGCAGGAATTCAGGCAAGCAGCAGCCTAGAGACCATGGCCTTCAGGAGAGCAGAAGGTGAGCTGGATCCTGCAGGAAGCTGACTGGCAGGGGAAAGGAGCCCAGGAGACTTGAGTGATTCTCCTGGACAAGGCACAGAAATGTAAGGAAGGACTTCCTGCTGTACAAGAACATGAGCAGGTGAGGAAAGAGCCCAGCTCGGCTGAGCAGGTTGAACTTCAATGCAAAAAGAGAGCTTGTGGGAGGTGAGAAGGGACAGGCTCTCAAGAAAGATCATGGGAACAAGACCTGAGCAAGCAGGGATGAAGCTGGGAAAGCCAAAGCTCACCTGGAGTTGGAACAAGTGGGAGATGTGAAGGTCAGCAAGGACTTGGGTAGACACATTAGCAGCAAAGCAAGCTGTTGGTCTGCTGCTGAGCGGGGTGGGCAACTTAGTGGGACCAGGGCATGGAAAAGACTGATCTATGGGCCTCCAAAGATAGCATGATGGGCCTCCCTTGCCTCAGCCTTCTGCTGGCAAGGTTTGCTCTGAACCTCCCAAGTCCCCACCTTAGTAGCAGTCAGAGAAATGCTTCACTCAGCATGCTGGAAGATTCAGTTATGGACCATTCAAATCAAGAAGATGGGACTAGCTGGGCTGCATCCCTGTGCATGGTGCAGACATGTGCAGGTCACGAGTTGAATAGGCAGGTATGAATTTGGTGGGTTTGCCTGTTTTCCACAGCTCTGGCTGTTTTCTGAGTGGAACCAGGTAGTGCAGACCAGGATTAGGGATCAGATAGCCCTCAAGCTCACCAGCACTTAGGTCTTGGCTTTTAAGTGGCACCTGCTCCTGGGTGACTGAATCACATTATGTCCAAAGGTGACATATTTCCATTGCCAGAACTATGAGCAAACACAGGATGCTTTAAAACATAAAGAATGTCTCAAGTCCTGTTTATGTCCTGTGATTCATCTGGTTTATTCCTAAATTTCACTCAAATTGGAGACTGGAATTAGAATGAGCAGCACAGGATTCCTGCTTGCAGTCGAAGAAACCAGTGTGGTTTCTCTTCATGTCAGGGCAAATCTGAGTTAATGGATGTGGGTGGAATCAAAATTGACCTTTTTGAGTAGACTGTCCTGGTCTTGTATTTCAGACCACAGACTTGAAGCTGCAAATCTCTCCTGCCATCCCCTCTGGGTTCATGGGACATCTGTGGCCACGAGAGTATCCTCTGGTCTCATTCCTGTTGGCAGTGATGCTGAGATGATGTAGTAGCTCACAAATACAGTACTAACAGAGTCACTTTAGGGAGCTGTTGTGTATCAGCACTAATGGGCCACAGTGGTGCTCCTCCTGTGATAACAAAGGGAAATACAGTTTTATTTAACTCTTCCTTTAAAGACTGTGTACATGGAACCCTCTTATAGAGCACCTTGAGAAGTTACACTACTGAATCATGTGTCTCCAGATGTACAAACAAACAGTTCCCATCCCAAAGAAAAGGGAGTGAACACTGAAACGTCGCCAGCTGCTCTGGGAACCTGAGCCTGCCCACTTCAGCTGTCTCCCACAGGTAGAAAGGATGAAGCACTCTCTGTGCCTCATAATTCCCCTTTACAAGGAAAACCAAACTCTGTCTTGTGCTGAGGCGCTGGCACAGGGTGCCCAGAGAAGCTGTGGCTGCCCCATCCCTGCAGGGCTCAATCCAGGTTGGACACAGGGGCT
>JANRGW010024968.1:6196-17567 GCA_024733675.1 Psilopsiagon aymara | reverse complement strand
TTTAGTGGGAGGTGTCCCTGCCCATGGCAGGGGTTGGAACTGGATGAGCTTCAGGTCCTTTCCAACCCAAACCATTCTATGATTCTATGATCTCTCTTTTCCTCAGCCTCTGCCTCCCTCCAGCCCAGGAGGCTGCCACTGAGGAACTCCACAGCCCATGGAAGCTGCTGCTGTTGCCAAGGATGGCACTCTCCCACCATCAGGGCAGAGCTTTTGGGAGGAGCAGGAATGCCTTGAGTCCTGCACAGGGCCCAGTCCTGTATGGCTGGGATGTATTTGAGGAAGAGCTGAGATCACTGACACCCTCTGAAGGCAGCTGGACATGTTACACCTTGCAGAGCAGGCTCCCAACTGGGTGCTCTCCTGTCTCCCTGCTCTGCTTGAAGCATGATTCAGAGGTTGGTTCCAGCCTTGGACCCACTGAATTGCCTGGGCCTGATTGATACTTTGGTGATGAAGTTATTATTCCCAGGAAATGTCTTTGCTCAAGGGATAATCCTGAGCTTCCTCAAGCATTCAAGGCATTACATCCTCCTTCCTTTAAGCCCTGCGCAGGGATGTACAGTAATCCTAGGTTAGGTAATGAACTGAAGCACTGGGCTTGCTCTACCCTGAACAGAGTACACAATGTAGGTAATAAAATACAGTTGTTTAATTAAGAAAATAAGCCCAGTGACAGCTTAGCAAGGGAACAGCAAGCTCTTAATCCATAGCTTGTACACCAAACATCAATTCTACCTGCTCCCTAGAGCTCTGCAGCATTCAGGGGGTGATGGCCTCTCCTCCTCCCCAGTAACATGGTCACAGCCATCCCTTGCCAGAGTGGGTGTGTTTGAAGATGCCTTCATCACTTACAACTTGACAAAGTCCTTCCTGAGGAGGGACGTGGGTCCTGAGTGCAACAGCAAAGCCTCTACCTGAAAACCAATGTGCCCAACCATACAGGACCCTGTGCCCAAGTGCCACGAGCAAGAGGGAAGCCTCAAAGTAAACCACTGCATTTATGGGGTGGTGGCACCTTCCTTGGGCCATCACGTGTCAAAAGTCACATTGGGAAGGTTGGCAGTCGGCAATGCCATTAAACCCTGCACAGATGGCAGGGAAGGCTCAGAGGCTGATACAGGAAAGCAGAGCTGTGATAGAGGGACCTATAGGGGCTGGGGGACCACCAGCTTTTCTGTGTCATACCCTCTCTCCCTTGCTGCCACGGTACTAAGACGTATCACCTGAAGGCACAGTCTGCACAGTGTGCCAACGTGCATCTTCCTTCCCTTGTTTCTTATTTGAACAGTAGCACTGATTTCCTGGACTGCTGGTTCCACATTGGGAAATCCTGGTCCTCGGTTCCCAGCTGCCAAAGCAAGGGATGTCAGATGAGGAAAGCTCCCACACAGAGCCAACAGGAGCACAGAACAGGGCCCAAACAGCCACAGGCCCTGGCAGAGCCACCCTGTGCCCTCCACAGGGCCTATCCCAGCTCACTCACTGCCTGCATGAGGACTGAGACTGGCACAAGCTCTGCAGCTACAGGCAGGGAAAGCTACACTGCTGCCCTGCAGCACTTCACTGGGAAACTACATTGAGAAGTGCCCATCTTATGCCTGAGGCATGCTCCAGGCTGCAAAGGTACTGCCGGAAATACCCATCTGAGGAACAAAGGAAAGCTTCTGTCCAGTTTATGCAGTCTTCCACCTGCATTTCCTTTGGGACGTCTTCATTTACAAAGCTTTGTGATGTTTAGGATTGAATAGAAATGCTTTTCAGCACAGCCCAGCAATTCTGTTGCTTGAGCCTTGCCATGCTCATAGGAAGGACGGTGATGGTCCGTTTGGTCACCCCAGAATCACCAAACAAGTGTCCCCAAGGACACGTGGTGAAGCTCACTGGGAAGCTGGAGCAAGTAACCTACCCTCTGGTGCCTTAACAGGGCAGCAGCAGCAACTCAGCTTGTGCTCCACATGATACCAAACATAACGTTGTCCAAAATCCTGCTCATTTTTCCCTCTCACCCATTACAGTCCCATGCTGCTCCTACTCATTCATTTTGAGAACTATATTTAAAGGTTCTGGATTGATGCCAATGGAACACTCACCAATAAATCAGTTTTCCTCTGTCATCAAGTCAGGCTGCTGGGTTGTGCTGTACATCAACACCCCCAGAGACCTTGGGGGGCTCCTAAGGCCTGGGAAAGGCTCTTCATGCAAAGAAAGCTGTATACCCCATATAACAGGGAACTCACTCCACAGAGGTCTGTGTTGCCAGCATTAAAACCTCAGAGGTCTATGAAGTGGCCATGCTGACAAACACCGGCACAGAGTTTAAGGCAGCACAGTGCTTTGTGCTAACACAAATCCCCATCTAGGATTCGAATTCTGAGCTAAAACTGATGGAAGCAGCTCCAGGGGACACAGCCTGTCTGCAAGAGTCACTCACTCTGCACATGTAATTGCTTCAGAGAGAAGCCCACGCAGAGCTACAAAGCCATGAGAGACCTTGGGGTATTTCACTGGCAGAGCTCAGTCTCTAATGATGATGGGGAGATTTCTGTGTACCCTCTGTGCCAGGAAAAGCAAAATGTTTCCCACAGCATCAGGAGGGCTTTGGCTGCACTGGAATGAGATGTCATTAGAAGGGGATGTTCTTGCTACTGGTAATCTCTCTGGAACAAAGGAAATGAGAGGCTTCAGTCCCTTTCTCCTCACAAACCATTCTGAAAGGTGCATTATTTCCTGAATGATTCAGTTCCTTCAAGGTAACACATAATGACTTTATAATGGCACAATCATTGCAGCCTATTTGTTCGTGGAAAGAAAAGGTAACTATGTCCTAGAGAAACAGCACTCAAAAGGCATTCGAAGCACAGCATCAGAGCCATGTTTCCAAGCTGCTTCCGAGGGAGAAATTGTTCCCTGCCTCCTGTTTACAGCCAAGGCCCCAGCGCTCCTGCCCCGGGCAGCAGGAAGGGTGGGGTTTGCTTCAGTTCCCTGGGGAATGTCTTTGGCTTGGCCTTCAGCTCAAGCCCAGCCTCACTTTGTGCACTGAGCACGTTGCTCTGCCTCAAAGGGGACCCAAAGGAGCACCATCTGCTGCCACCACTTCCTTTTCCAAGTGCTACTGTGACAGGGGCTGGGCTCATCCACTCCAGTGTCCCAGCGAGGCTTCCTTGAGTTCCATAGAGCTGTACCTGCGCATGCAGATACCACATTTCCCAAAGAAGGTGGCACTTCTGGGCCTTGTTCCTATTTATCCCTGTGGTTAAACTCACTGTGTGCAGGGAGAACAGGATATGGGCCCTGAGATACACCCCAAGTGAGGAAAACCAGAGGGTGAAGCTCATCCAGGCCCATCCTTCCTGGGAAGTGCTGCCAAAGGTTCATCAAACCCTTCTTGGCACGGAAGTCCTGACACGCCGAAGCTGCCAATGGATCATTAGTCCTACATGCCCAGATTCCACAGGGAACAGGGCAGTGCCCAGGATGTTGGGGGATTTCAGAAATGAAGCAGCATTTTCAATTCCCTTTGCCTTTTCACGTAGTTTTTAACAAAGTCTGCAGGACTGGGTTGCATTTTCTGCCCATCACATTGGCAGCTGCCACAGATACTCCTGTCACTGGTTTTCCTCCTGCATTTGGGACTTTCTGGAATACACTAACAGGGAGAAATGATGCTGGTTTTACCACTGCTTCCCTGGAAATAGTAATGCAGATAAATCCCACTTCCTTCCGTCTCCTTAACAGGCACAGCAACCCACTGGTGGCCCAGGAGGGCAACAAGCGGCTGATCTCTCTGAAAGGGAAGTGCCCACAGGCGGCTGGATGGAGGCACTGCGGAGGGTCAGCAAGGCTGGAGGCTGACTCCTGAATCAGATATAGGGAGGGAAGTGTGTGGCAACTCGAGGTGGAGACTGAGGCTGTGCTGAAGGACTGAGAAATGAGAGAAAGAAAGGGTTTATTCCCTTTGGAGATGTGGCACCAGGGGACATGCTGAGCAGCAAGCTCGAGTGAGAGGCAGAACAAGAGGTGCTTTGTAAGTCAAGAGGCTGCAGTGTAAGAGGAATCCTGTTCCCTGCTCACCTTGGCTTTGTTGTCCATGGTGACAGCCAGCTGCATCCTCTTCCCCATCCTGAACGTGAACATATGATCTGCTTCCTCCTCCTCCTCGTCTTCCTCACTGCCGATGCTGAACACCGGGCTCGCAGTACAGGGGCTCACCCATTTCTCACTCACCACCCTTTTATCCTGGAAAGCGGAATCATTTCCATTAGGAAATCCAGATCCCTGGCTCAGTGATGGGATCCCCTTCCCCAAACACACCTGCACACACACGGGGAGCCCAGCTACAGCCAAGGCAGCCTTGCCCTGAAGAAGCTTCCCGCGCCTGGCGCGGTGCCGTGACATTCCTTAGGGAACAAGGGGCTCCTTGTCTGCTAAGCACCAAAACCCACAGTTACAGTGGGTCTGCAAAATCCTTTGCACTTACAAATCTGACATTTGAGGCTAAAATGCCAGAGTTATAGGAAACAAATGGCATCCTCATCTCTTTCTACAGCTGAGTTAGATCGGGAATGCCTAAGTCCTGATGGAGATGGCCTTGGAAGCCAAGGGGATGGCTCCTGAGGGTGGTGCTCACCATCGAGAGGGCTGGGCTATCTTGTCCATAGTGTTCAGTCTGGGTAATTGCATCTTTCAGGTCCTGTATGAGAGAAAAATGTGTGCAACAGTGCACCTCTGGAGAGAGGCAGGGGCCGGGCATGGCTGAGCCACGAGCACTGTGCGCGCCTGGATCCAGGAACCAGGAATGCTGCGTGGAAGGAGGGTGGGCTGCCTCAGTGAGCTCCACTCCAGCTCTGCAAAGGAGGTTAAGGCAGGAGTGTTGGGTGCTTTACTGGTTCACCAAGCCCCACACTGCCAGGAGCGGTGGACTGGGCTGGTCAGGCACAGGTTTGGCCCAGTTGGGAAGGAAGTCTTTGCCCCGCTTGTGGGAAGCCCCAGAGCAACCAAGGGCTGCTTGCTTTGCTCACCCATTAAGCCTGAGGAGACCATGACCTTGCCCAGCCTACAAGCATTCCTAGAGGCATTCCTGACGCCTCCAGTGACACACATACACCTCAGATGCTCTGCCTATGTATGTGCAGTGATGCTGACACCAGGGACGCAGCCAGAGCCTGTTCACACACTGCTTCATTCACCTCTGAATTCCACAGGCTTGGCTGCAGGTGCCTGGGCATCTGGAAGCCTGTGTGCATCAGCTAAAACCACCCTGAGCACACTCCTCTGCAGAGCTTTCCCACCCCTCTGCAAGGATCTGGGAGCTTTGTCCTGTGCCTGATGGAGCTTTGGGGTGGCTCCTTCAGAAACACTGCTGGAGTGAGAGCTGGCCCGTGGTGACAGAGGCAGCACTTACGTTGTGGGCTTTGGTGATGGTAATAGTGAGTCCATCCTGCTTGGGCTTCCTGGAGGTAACAGCCATTCCCTCCTGCTCAGCTCGCTTTTTGTCCTCTTCTATTTCCTGAAACACACATATATCATCAGCCTGTACCTGCATGTCTACAGGTCGTGTCCCTTTTCCTGCTCAGGATTTCTCCTAAATGGCTCCACACCTCCTCCTCTAAAAGGGAGTGGATCAACCTGTGCCCCATTTGTGTGCCCTTGGAAGGGGCCACAGACAGCTATGACCTGCTTTACCTGTCCCTGTGCCACAGGTAAACCTCTTGTTGGCTCAGAGCATTCACTGTGGTCTCAGCACAGCGCACAGGGGTCCCTTCCTGACAAGCAGGGAAGATGCTCAGTGTGATATTCGGGACAGATTGGGAACAGGGTCTGTGGAAGACTCACCCAGCCTGCAGGAAGGGAGGGTGTGCACAGAAGCCATGGTCCCTGGGCCAGTGTGGGGCCAAAGGGAAGCCATGGGCCATCTGTGGCCACGGGAAGGTGGCTGAGATCTGGCCATCTATGCAGCAGCCTCTTCTAGAAGCCAAGTGCTGGTGGGAGGGGGGTAGCATTTCATACAGGAGTGAGAGTTTCTCTCCCCCAGCTGCCTGTGACATTCAACCAGAGCTTTCCACTCCGCACCAGCTTTTGCTGCCGTCAGGAAAGGTCCTATGGTATCAAGGGAAATGCCTCCTAAGCAAGACCCAGCCCCAGCACCACTCAGTCTCAGCTCTGGCTCCAACACACAGGGTGTGTTCAGGGGTTTTGGGTTCTTTGCTACACTCCAGGCTGCCCACCCAGCCAGCAACTGCTAAAGAGCCCCTCAAGCCAAGTGGCCTTGGGCGCAGGCAGGAGAACATCGCAGACAAGCCAAGGGGAATCCTTCTGCCAGGAGCATCCTCAGGCTGTCCTCCTCTGTAGCAACATATGCAGATATGAAACAAATCCAGAGAGAGCTCTGAGGTAGCACAGAGTCACCCAAACCAGCTGATATAAGCCAGGCTGGATATCTCCTGCACACCCCTGGGGAGACTCTCTTGGCCAAGGTTAGGGTTAGGGATCAGGAGGGATCAGAAACCAAGGGGTGTAGCTGGAGTACTTCCTCCTAATCCAGGGTAAAGGTGCAGCAACCAGCAGGCTGCTAAAGCCTTGATTTGCCTTCATCTTCCCTCTTGTTCATGGAATCTCTTTTGGAGACCTCTGCTCCACAGAAAGGGCCAGGGAAGAGCTTCAACCCATACTACTGCCCTGGCAGGGAAGATAAACCCATCAAATATATTGGGGATGCAATCTCCTATGTGTCCAAGAGGATAAACATGAGACACTGGAAAGGACAGATGTGGAAAAGTCAGGGGAATAGGAGATGAAGGGCTGGGAAGTGTGGTGCATACAGAGGAAGGCAGAAGAGTGAGAGGAGGTGCCATAGCAGCAAGGCACGAATTGGTGGGCCTGCTTTCCAATGCAGTTCCAGAGCCGCGGCAAACAGAGCTCTGCCACCTGCTCCAAATGCCTTCCCATGTAAAACATCATCTACTTAACAGTCACCCCAACCCCGCTCACCATTTCCTTCACTGTGAGCTGGGGACTCCAAATCAGAGCTGCGGAAGGCCATGGCCTGCAGACTCACCTGGTACCTTCGTATGAGCGCTTCGTTCTTCTTCCGCAGGGCCAAGATCTTCTTGTCGAGCTCCATATCTTTCTGCTCTTTCTTCCTGAGCACTGCATCCTCCACAGCTGCATCCTGCAACAGGAGCAGAAGAGCTCTTCTCAGGCATCCCAGCGAAGGTGGGAAACCTGCTCTTTGTACAGGGTGGACAGTGAAAGAGGCTTTCCCCATCATTCCACCCCCTGGTCCCCCATCAGAAACAGTATGTGTGCTGCAAATAGACCTTTTCCTGAGAGAACTGACCTTTTCTCTCGTTCAGCACCGAGGTACTTAGAGCAAGGAGCTGATGTCCCTCTTTGATGGCTTCAGTAGGCTCCAGAGTTACCACACTGCTTGGCTGCATGCAGTAACACCACCTCTCCCTGCCGCTGGTCCAGGTGCTCTCAGGCACATCAGTATCACATTTACATTCAGCACCTTGGTTACCACAAGGAATAACAAAATGGAGCTTTTCAATTCCAGTGACAGCAGTGTCTAGGGACAATTAATGCTGATGAGGACGGACTCACTGCAGCAGCTGATCCACTCTGTCCAGACTCTGCCTGGTGCTCGCCTGAGGAGCCAGAGGCGAGGCCGAGCTCTCCAAGGCTCTAGGGGTTTATTTTTAAACAGTGGGTTTGTGCTGCCCTTATCAGCATGGCATCTGCATGAGGCAGAGCTCATGTTCCCTCTCCTTCACTCCCACAGAGAGCTGGGTAAGATGAAGTGAGACTGAGGAGGGGAGGGAAGGCACCCCAAATCTGAGCAGGCTGCTTTGCTAGCATCCCAACTGTGACCACCAACAGGTTACGTCCATCTGCTGCCTTCACCAGTGGGTGCTGAGCAGTGCATCTGCAGGAGCACTGCAGCAAATCCAGCTGCTGTGCACACTGCATATTGCCCACAGAGCCAGGGAAGTTGGGAGGAATCAAGATGCAAATGGAATGAAAGCATCACCCATCTGCCTACAACTGGATGTTGCTCCTGCAGGTTGTTTCCCTATGAAGTGGAAACAGCCAAGCGTGTGGTGGAGAGGCACACTGGTGATCCCAAGAGGTGGTGAAGATGTTCATGTGTCCTAACGTCCTCTGGGGTCAGCAATGCCTCTCCTGTGGCACTGCACATCCCGGCCCCATCCTCACCCTGGAGGTCTCCTGGGCTGGTATCAGACCCTGCTGCAGGGCGAGGGACCGGCAAGCTGTGCTCACAATGCATTGGCAAGGCATGTTTTCTGCCCATCCCTGTTGGCTTCCCATCAAATTGCTCATAAAACCACCAAGACCCTCCAGAGAATTGTTGGTTTCCCTGTTCCCACAGAAGCAAATCCCCCCCACACCCCTGTGAGTGAGCGCTTCCGCTCCTGCTGAGCCCAGCCCGAGGGATAAATCCCTGCAGCATTCTCTATCCATCTACTGAAACCAATGCATTCAGTGCTGGGAAGAGCCTCTGCAGAGGCAGGAGGGGGTTTTCTTCATTAATCATGACATAGCATCTGTGACCTCCCTAGGGACGGATGTGTCAGGAGCCCACAGTGGCACTTGGGGACATGGATCGGGTCTGACACCCGCCATGCACTGGGTAAGCCAGGGGCCAGGGGCCATCCTCAGGCAGTACTTACGGGGCTCACAAAGCCCTCCTCCTGGAAAGGGAGGGTTTCTCCTGGAGACCTCAGTTACCTTTTGCTTAGTTCTAATTGGGTCACCAGAGGGAAAACTGGAGCAGCAGAGGTCCAGAGGATGGGGTGGAGGGGCACTGTCAAACCCAACCCTTCTTAACCAGATCAGACATGCAATGAGAAGCTCGAGGCTTGAAGGCAAAGAGTGAAACCACAGAGGATGTAGCCCAGGAGGAGGGAAAAGCTTTGACTATGCTCTATGTTCCCCGCTACCTTTGGGAGCTCCATCCAGTGATGTACAGGGTTGCAGCCCCCTGAAGATGGATGTGTTCAGTGTGCCAATGTATCAAGAGAGGTAGCATTAAGGGCTTGGGAACCCAACCTTCAGCTACTCGTGTGTCATGTAGCATTTTGCCAGGATGGGAACATCCTGCCCAAGGTTTTAGATGAGCTGCAGGAATCACCTCCTCAACATGGGGAAGAGCTCATCTGCCTGGGAGATGGACACCAAGGAAGAATGTGGCTATGTTGGATCGCTGCCCTTCAGAAACTAAATTCAGGTAATGTGTGGGAATTCATTAGGGTCAGCATCACCGCTCTTCCCAAAGCATCAAAGGCTCCTGGGAACCAGGGCTGCAACCTGTCCCCTTGTGTGAATGGGATAGATCCCTCCACAGGAAGGGACCCAGCTGCTGAATCATGGCACATCCCTGCAGTGCTGGGTCTGCCTTCCATAGAACCCCAGACCGGTTTGGGTTGGGAGGACCTTACAGCTCATCCAGCCCCAACCCCTGCCATGGGCAGGGACCCCTTCCACTGGAGCAGAGTGCTCCAACCCCTGTGTCCAACCTGGATTGAGCACTGCAGGGATGGGGCAGGCTCATTTCCAGGGCTTTACATTAAAAAAACCCCAAAGCTAAACTACGTCAGCTGTGACCTGAGCTTCATCTGCACAAAATAAGGCCACAGATGGGGGAGAAGTCTGCCTAGGTCACGCTCTTTGGAGAAGAGCGCCTGAAGGTTGCAAATGTGAGACCATCACAGAGGGTGTCAGAAGGCAGAGAGGGGAAAGGCAGAGGAACCAGTTTGCTAAAGCAGCCCTCAGGTCCACACAAGCTCATCTTCCCTCGCGTCCCCAACAAGGGGAGCTGAGAGCTGCTCTGCAGGACACAGGCATTCGTGTTCAGGTGGGATATGAGGGACATTAAGACCACCACAGAGTCTCCTGCTGGACAATGGGATTTTGGCAAGGGCTGTGGGAGTAGGAAACGCACTTCTCCATTGCCATCAATCACTGGGGCACAGGACAAGTGAGTGGGGTGGGAATGAGGGTGGATACACTTCCACGGCCTCTTTGCAAGGCTGATTAAAGCTGAATTCAGTGTTTACCTGAACAGAAGCTATTCTGTGAGCACCAAACTGGCGGGTTTGCTGTTTGCTCAGTGCTGGGGTGTTGCCTGCTTGAGGGTGGGATCAAAGCGGTGCATGGCCTCAAACACACCCCTTTCATCTTCAGGTTCCTTTGAAGGAACACCGACAGAGCTGCGGGCTCAGGAGGGATTTAACAGCTCCTGCAGAGATTGTATTGTGCTCTGCTCTTTCCAAAGGCAAAGGATGGAGCAGATCTGTCAGGCTGCTCCCAACACACAGGGCTGCACATTTGTCAGCGTTTTGCCTACGCTGCAACACAGCTCACGCAGGGGGATGGGGGGGTCTTCCCATTTCCAGCTGGAAACCTGTCACTGCAAGGGAAGTTTTGCTGCTGTTCAGCACTTCTCCTCCCCTTTACTAATGAAGACATGGAGGTATTTCTCTGTGCACGATCTGTTTCAGCAAACACTGGGAGCTGTGGGCGAGGGATGGGCCCTTCCCATGCACCCAGGGCTAGAGGCAGCCGCTCTGCCTGCAGCAGCACCGGGCAGCAGCTCCCGGGGATCACCCATTGTATGGTTCAGCCGAGTCAGCGTTTGCTCCGCCGCTGCCACCGCTCTGAGCCAGCTGATAACAGGGGCCGTGCCCTGTCCTCTGCTTCTGGAACCAACCCGCTACCCCGGCCCAGGCTGAAGCTGATGCTCGGGGTGAAAAGCGGCCACACTGTGCCCCCCCCCAAGAGCAAAGCTCTTCCGGGGAGCCAAGGTGCCCGTATGTCCCAGCGACAGGAGGGTTATAAATGGCTTTGGCAGCACAAACGGACCATGGCTTTGAAAGCAGCCGAGCCCGATGCCTCCTGATCGCAAAGTGGAGGCACAGAAGGAGAGGCCTCTTTCTGCTGTAACTACAACTGTCACAAAAGGAGAAACCGAGAGAGAGGGCCTCAGGCTTCGATGCACGGACGGCATCTCGTCCTGTCATGCCCCTCTCACGGGGGGGGCCTACACACTCGCTCACGGTGCAGCTCGGGGGGGTGGAGGCTGCCTCGCTCCAGCCCGGCGCTGTGTTTTCCCACCTACTTCTCCCATCTCCTGCTTCTTGGAGGCAGCAGGGTTGGGAAAGCGAGAAAGGCAACCGGAGGAGGCAGGGAAGAGGAGAGAGGAGCGGGGCCGTCGCTAATGCCCCTCTGCGTAAGCAAACGCATCCGCTCTCTTTAAGACATACTCTCGGGCTTGACAGCTCCCGCTGCGAGCCCTGCCAGGACAGGCAACATCCCCTCCGCCGGGGCTCGCCATCCATACCGCCTCCCC
>JANRGW010024967.1:0-36462 GCA_024733675.1 Psilopsiagon aymara | reverse complement strand
CAGGATCACCTCCCTCGACCTGCTGGTCACGCTCCTTTTGATGCAGCCCAGGATATGGTTGGCTTTCTGGGCTGCGAAAACCTTCTTTCTTTTAGCACCTAAAAGTGCTAAGACAACCACTAACTAACTCTTGAGCACTTGCGAAAGGTCACCTTCCTATCGTTAATCTTCTTTCTACAATAAATGCGAAACTGCCAGGGCTCTGCCTCCATGAGGGGCCAGGCATGGTGAGAGCCTGATAAAACACTTGCAATGGCCCTGGCCTTCTCTCCCACATGGTGCCCAGAGCAGCTGTTCCTGTGCTCCTGAGCATCCAAAGGGATGTTTTTTGCCTAAGCCTCAACGGGGAATGGCAACCCTTGCCATCTGTGATCAGATGGAAAGGGTGTATCCTTTGCTGCTCTCGGGCACACTCTGACTATTATCACCAGGGAGGCACCTGCCTCAGAAGAGGCTCACTTGGCATGTGGTGCAGCAAGGGACTTGCAGTTGGATTAGCAGCTATACCTCGCAGGAGAGGTTGTCTGGAAAGGGCAGGCATTGCAAGGGGGCAGGCAGAGCCCCTTAGCTCACATGCACCAAGCTCTTAATGCACTAGAGCCATGGGAAGGACCAAGGAACATTACAAGTTCACAGTGATTTATTAAACCAGACTCCAAGAAAAGCTGCAATACTGGGATATGCTCCCATGGTTGTTTCTGTTCAGTTTTTCTTGGGACCTCTCAGCAAACCTGTTTCCAAGGCTTTCCTGTGTCACACTACTCTTTGGCCAGCAGCAGAACTTCTCTGGACCACCTGTACAGACATCTTTCTCAGTTCGGAGAAGGGATCTTTGGTAGCCAGTAATTCCCTGACTTTGCAGACCTTAGTCTAATGTGAATAACACGCTGTTTATCAGCTCACTTGACATGAACTCCAGTGTGCAACCTGTGTCCTGAGCACACAGAACTCCATCCTCTGAGAGGACAGTCAGGCTGTGGGCAATGGGAGCATTTTTGTGCATACAGATGCATGAAAGGATCACTGCTCTCTAGGGAGCCAGGATGAAAAGCATCTGCCAAAGTGATTCCTTCTAACTTCCTGCCAGGGGGTGAAAAGGAATGACACCATGACAGAGTGACAAACAAGGAGTGACAAGTGTGGAGTGACAAGTGTGGAGAGCCTCACAAAAGGGATCAGTCTGTTGGTAATTCTCAGAAAAAACCTGATCCCCCCAAGAAGGAGGAAGGACAAAGAGCCTCCACCAAAGCCATCGCCATCACAGTGTCCAGCATCCTTTCCACATACTCACCAGCCAGAAAGCCACATCCCAGGGAGACAGGCTAGTATCTCTGGGGTAACAGTGTGCACACGGATGTCATCTGAACTCCTCAGGTTCTGCAGCTGGGATCCCATTCAGAGGGTTTCACTGATAAACTAATTCCTTCAATCATGGGATTGTATCCTTCCTCCTCTACGAAGATAAAAAGAATAGTCCGCATACCAGCAGAAGAGGCCCTTCCTGACAGAGTCCTTCCAGTAGAAGTGATTCATGTCTTTAACATCTATGTGGTGATTGCTTGCAACTGCAGCTTTCTCATTCTCTCTGTTTCTTCATTTTGTAGGATGGCCATCACTGCTGTCGCTTACACTCAGGGTCGCAACACTGAGTTTATGTCACCTCCTGCAGCCAATGTAGGGGACAGAATAAATAGTTATTAAACCTCCTCTAGATTTGCTGTCATATTGTAACTAGGAAATGGAAATCAAAGAAATACTTTATAGAAGATGAGCAGTTAAAATGTCTACTGAAAAAAAAAAAACAGGTTCAGGCAAAATGGCTTAATCTGCAGCATTAATGAGTAACAGATTGTCCCACCAATAGTATATTAGGAGCAGCACACAAGAAGGCAAAACTCATACAAGCTTCCAGGAACTCATACCCTTGTAAAATGCCCAGTTCAGAAGAATACTCAAGAATATGATTAAGGTTAGGCCTGTGTTTAAGTCCAATTGATTTCAGTGAGACTGAGGTACAAGCTTAAATGTTTTTTTTAAATCAAGGTGCTTTACTGAACCAAAAACTATTTTGTCAATATATTGAACCAAAAGTATTCTGTCAGAAGTGAGAAGAGCTGGGAGAACAGAGCTGGCCAGTTCTGCATGGATGGACACATGGCTATCCTGCTACCCCAGCTGTTGAGAAGAGGGAGTCATAGCTCTGCAGCCTAAGATTCTTCCCTATGATGCACTTCCTACATTTGCCTTTACCTATTGTTTTTTTCAATGTAGTCCTCAATATAAGCAGAAAAATGAAAAGGGATCCTCAGACTTTTCCCATTACCAAGCTTACGTCCTGACTCCTTGCCTGTGTGGCAGAGCTCACAGAAACACCCCTGCACAGCAATCTCGTGCTCACTACTGTGCAGCACGTGCACAGCTGCATTTGATCAGTACCAGTTCTAGGATCCAAACAGGACCAGAGCCACACTTCATATGTAGAATGAAAAACTAGCTTCTATCTCAAAGAGCTTGCTGACTTAATGAATGCTGACTGAAGGAGAGCAGGGGAATAAAACAGAGAAAGCTCAAGGCCTTTAAGGACAGAAAGAGAGCCTGAGAAAGGAAGATAGCAAAAACCCAGATGGATAGTATTTCTTCTGTTGAATACATGCACCTACACACCAGCAGAAACAACAGAAGGATATGAATTTGGTATTCAGCTCTGCCCACCTGAAGGGCCCATGCCCACATTAATTGAGTACGTCTGCAAAGCCATTAGCTAGATGCTGCAGAAAAATAATGGAACTGCTTCACAACAGCAATGAAGACAACTGGCCAGCTCTTGCCATGGCTAATTCAGCCAGGATCTGTGTTTCCTTTGTGTTGTTATTCAGTTTTAACTTATTCCTTTATTTCTTATATCTGATCAGGCAAAGCAGACTTAATACTCTTCTGAACACACACACACACACACACACACACGCACACACACACACACACACACTATAATCTGTTTCTATTCCCTTAACAAAAATCTTCTGCTAGCAGCAAGGGTCAGTGCGGACAGTGGTTAGGAAAGCAGCAAAAATCAGTGTGACTGACGCTAGTGAATAGCCTGCTCTTTCCATGAATGCTTTGCTGCCTCAAGCTTGAGAACATGAGGTGTTTAAAGAGAGGAGAAGATGCCTATTAATTGGCAAAGCCTTCAGAGCCTAGGGCTTTCATCCAGATGTTACAATGAGGTGAATCAAAGTCTCCAGGGTGTTTGTAGAGGGCTGGAGTTCACAATTTTCCTTCTGTGACAAACAAGTTAGGTAGATGTGCACAAATACTGGGAAAGGGAAGGATATCTCTGCCCTGCTCAGTGCAAAAGTCCTTAGTTATGCCTCCCTGGCAAGACCAATTGTTTATGTTTAATCCCTTCATATTCTTTAAACAACACAGTGGTGTTAAATCCAAAGTAGCTCGATTCATAGCAGGATTTCTGCTAAGAACCTGCTACTATTCATACCATAGACCCTCTTTAAATCCCTCTGGGAAAATGAAACTGAATCTGCAGTCTAGAAGCAGAAGACATGGATTTCTTCTTAGCTGCAGCTAGAAATCATTGCAATGACCTTGGATGAGTTCCTGGTGCCTGTCAGGCAAGAGGGAGCTTTATTCGACTGCATGGGAGACCAGAGGGGCTGGAGCAGGTACTCTGACCAAGTCCTTTGCAATTTGGGAGGGAAAGGTTTCAGAACAAGACAAAGTCACGATCCTCCCCCATCCACACCTCTGTGCAACCCACCCATCCCATGGTGAGGTACGGTGACATGGCCCACTGGAGCAGAAACCGCTGAGCTGAAAGGAGGATTGACATCATGACCATATCCTTAATTACAGAGGTGTGTGCCTCTTGGCTTGCACCTCTCCACCTGAACACAGCACGCTCGGTGTAAGTGCTAGTTAGGAGCTTGCACACATGCCAGGAATCTGCCTTGGTTTGATGCCATGGAATAGACACGTTCATTCTCTGAGTGCTGGGGCCCAACCAAGAATGGCAGCACACCGTTACGAGCGCAGGTGTTACTGGCAGGTGTTTTGTTTCCAAGGAAGCTGCTTTCTGGCTGAGCTGCTGCCAGCCCATCTATCCTCCTCCCCATTGCCACACAACCTCGCCTCCCCCAGGGACTTCCAGGCAGGCCTATTTGCAAACAGCAGGCACAGGCAATGAACACATCAGGTAATTAAATGGCAGATCAATTCGACTTAGCTTCTCTTGGGAATGCAGCCCTTGGGAGACAGAAGAATGAGGAAGCAGGAAACAAAGGCAGAGAGAAAAATTGAGAGGTAGAGGAGAAAAGGAGTAGAGCAGAAGAGCCAAGATGGAAACGCAGCAGGCAGAAAGGGCTACGCACAATGCAGTGTGAAGCCACAACAGCAGGCAGGAGGCATTCAGGGGGAAAAGGGCATGGCTCGTACAGGCAGCATGAGAAAGACAACACTGCAGGGAAGACATAGGAAAGAGAGAGATGTTTAAGGGAAGGTAAGAGCAAGATAGATTAAAAAGAGACTGGAAAGAGTGAGATAATGAATACAGCAATTGTAGAGAATGGCCCCAACTGGCTACCTGGATCTCAAGCACAATGAAGCCCCTATAAGTGTTTACATGCCCATAAGAAGGTAAGCTTTATACATTTACAACCATCAGCAAAAAGTGCATTTGTAATTTCCTATTCATTTTATTTAACCTAAGATGGAGAATCAGTGGATATCAAGAGGACTTCCCTCCCTGAAACGTGTCATGACCCCTGGAGCTTTCTGCTACTAATATGAAAAACAGCCACTGGAACTGACAAGAAGGAGAGAAGGAAATTAAACAGTTTGGTATCACTCAGACCAGCTGAGTGGAACACTAGAGAAAAAATATCAGCTCCTAATTAGGTTTTAGGTTCTATCTTTAACAATAATCTGAGATACTGGTAGTGCTAACCCACTTAGTAATGCTATTCTTGGCCCTTCAGGAGTCATGAGTAAGGCACCAAAAATCCGAGAGCCTTTTCTTTTTAGAAGTCACATATTCTTATTTTCCTCTTCTTTAAAGCAAACCTGGAATTTACATTGTCTTTTTTTTTTGTGACTGCAACAGGGGTACTAGAAATGCAATTACATGTTAGAAAGAAAGACGAACTTCACAACTGCAACCTGACTTTGGGACAGGGAGAAGAACACTAATAGCTCGGGGATCCAGAGAAAGGCTGAGAGTCAGCAACACAAAGGAACCTTTCACTGTACCACCTTCATCCCGTCACACCCGCAGCAGAGGCCTCAAGCATCACGTCTTTGCACTGCCACCTCACTGAGGACAGGGCAAATGCCTCTCTCCCCGCCTCCAGCTCCAGGGCTGCCAGCTCTGCGGGATGCTGCCCCATCCTAAGGGTGTGCTTCTCACATTCCTTTTACAGCACAGCAGGAGCCAGGCACGGGAGGGACATCTGAATGTCAGGGCTTGAAACTGCTGTGACAAAGGACAAGTGAAAACATCTCCTAGTGACTCCAGGGAAGCCATGTCTTTCCAGGATTTTGTCTAAGGCTCTGTAGTATCACTCTGTGCTCTTAAAAACTCCTTTCTTCATGGCTTCCATCCAAGCATATCAAGGCTATTTACATACACCCACCATATTTACAAGAGTGCTGTGAAGAAGCAAAAGACAAAACCATACCAAACCGTGCAATGAGTCAGCAGCAGAAATGCTAATAAAGCCAGACTCCTTGCTGCCTCCTTCTTATTAGGTAGACAACACTGACTTTCTCCTGTTCCCTTCAACTGTCCTGTGACTGATTTTGAAGAATAAACCTATGAAGAGTTAATGTTCCAGTTTCTGCTTAGGCAGAAGAGCCAAGACCATTAAATCCAACATTAGGGATGACCAGGCAATAGGTAACCAGTTGGGAAACCCCAGGCCTGCCTGCTTCTCCCTTCAAGGCCAGCACACTAGAAATACTTTTTTTCTACCACCTTTGATTTGGCTCTTGCCAGGAAAAAAATGATGTTGCTGAGTATGAGAATGTCTGACAACGGTTTGTCCTACACAGTGGAATCTGTGCAGTCCACACTGCACTTTGAAGCAGAGTACCAGTAACTGGCAGTGTCAGGGCCCACAGGTACTTGCCACAGAGGGGCTGAGCATGAGTTCACCAGTCAGCAGTCACCCTCTCTAACCTCAAGCCAGTGATCTTCATTGCCAAAGCACAGAATGGAATTATAGGCTGCACTACAGCTAGGCAGGAGGTAATCATACAACTAGGAGGGTGGACAGGGAAGAAAGCATAAAAAATTAAGCTAACAAGAACTAGGAGGTGGTAGAAGATGAAACATCTGGTCAACTGGCTTGTTCTCTGGCCTGCAAGCACATGCACATAGGCAGATGTTGGCATATACACACACTCCTCCTGTCTGCTAAATCTGGGCATCTGGACTTCTATCAGCTTGTATGGCTAGCTCTACACCTCTCCTCAGTGCAGGTTCTTTGGCTGCAGGTTCTTTAGATCCTGCAAAACAAACTGAGTCTGATGTGGATGACACAGACCTGAATAACTATCTGAAATCTGCTTCTTACCAAGGTTTGAGGCTGTAAACAACTCAACCCTTCAGCCTCTGCTTGTCCGTCCTCATAGATTTTCCACAGTACTTACACTGTAAGTGGGAAAGGGCACATTGACAGAAGAAGCTGCAATCTCAGCTCTTCCCTCTTTCTCCACAAACAGAAACAATGGATTAGATGCTGCATGCTTCAGAAAGGCAAGATTGCATAGTGGTCGTGCTGGCACAGAGCCCTTTTGTTACAGTCCTGTCCCTAGTACAGACCTAAAGGGAGCAGCATGATGGCTTCAGCAGCTGTGACTGTGCTGGGAAGGTTCCCCTAGGGCTGGAGTGGAGAATCTGCATAAAGGCCTGGAGGAGCCTTAGCAAGCCAAATACTTCCATCTCTTCTGCCCTGCTGCAGCACTGGCATGATTTATATTCCTAGTGCACAGCCGGAGACAAGCCATAGCATAGCACTGGAGAATCAAGCAGCAAGCTCCTGCAGGAAAGCAGAAATATACGAGCTGGAGGTAACTAGAAAGGGAGATGACTAGAAAGGGGAGATTAAGTCCTCCTGACTCCCAGTGAATCCTCACTTCCACTGTTCTTTGTCATGAGACATCAGGGCTACCTGGTACCTGCCAAGAGGATAGCTAAGAGGAGTCCAAGCCATGCTTTAGTGGTCTTGTTCAAAGCAATCAGCTCTTTCTGATTTGAGTTCTCTCTTCTCAAACCCTACATTTCACTGTGTCTACACTGTCATCCAGAGTCACTCCAGCACCTCGAAACATACCAGAAAGGGTTTTGAACTCTCTTGCTACTCTTTTTCATGCAATGTATGATCCAGCTGCTCACATTCCCCCTTTCTGACTTACCGAATTACTGCTCCTTCTTTCACTTACATCATGAAACGAATTCTTGAATGGAACCCCAGTCTGGCTTATTCAGTCCAGAACCCTTAACACCATTGATTTTCTCAGCACCGTGGAGATATATCAGTATTGATGGGATTTAATGGATGCTCACTCCCAGAAATCTGCAACAGTAGATAAAAGGAGCATATAAATGTGATAAATAATAAATGAATAAAAAATAAATATAATAATATCTCCATGTAATAAAAGCTGACTAAGCTTTGTAGACATCAGATGTATTGGCTCACTTCTATGAGGCACTTGCAACAAATTAAAGGTTGCTCAAGGCTGTCCAACTCACATCAAGACCTACAGGTTTTTCAGAAGCAGTTCGTGGAGATACCAGACCTCTAAACTGGAGGAATATGGTAGGAACTTCGCATCTGCCTTGATGCTGGCTGCAGGAAAGCCATGTTGTCTGTGTTCTGGAAATTCAAAATCCAAAATCCAGACATCAAGTCATTAAAGAAAACCCCAAACGTCAATAATCAGTTGGCTTTTAGTCCGTGCATGTTTGTGTTTCCAAGTCTTTCTCCACCAGCAGGCAGGTTAGAAACTGAGACTTTAAAAAATGAAAGCAGAGACTCACACAGAGCTTAAGCTTTAACAGCAGATTTTACAAGGTTTATAATAAAAGTATGGTGGCTGGTAGCATGGGGGATTCACAATCCTTTCTTTGTGGAACAAAGAGAAGAACACGCACATTCCAAATACATTCTGTCACCTGTATTCCTCTTGATCTTTCTGAATTTATTGAGCCTGTCAGCTGCAATGGAGCCCAGTTCAACATGTGATCCCCCAGTGTAACATTCACCAAATAGGTTTGCAGTGTGTAACACCACCCCTATAATAAATGTTGCAGTTTATGAACTATTCCTTTGGCAGCTGAAAAGGTGCACTAAAAATTGATATAAAGGACATTGACCACTCTGCCTGGCTTTATGTCCTGGCTTTTTATTCCTCCCCTCCCTTTTTTCTTCAGTATTTTTTTCTTTCTAAAACCTTTATCTTCCAAAAATTCTTCTGTATTTTCAATCTACCTTCAGTCTCTTTTCTCTACAGCGATTCTGATTTATTTTTGTTTCTCTATCCTCTCTTCTGACTCGTTCCCTTTAGCTGTCTTTTAGCATTTTGTAATGTATAATTTTTCTTCTGTGTCAGGCTGGCACCAACTGAGATGTGAACAGATCTTTTATCCTGAGGGATGCAATGTCTCTGTAAAAAGACTTTGTGCCCTGCCAAAGCAAAAAGATTCTCTCTGCACCATAATTTCCAGACGTGCCACCCTCTTGAGCCCAATTTAGTTTCTGTGTTACCACCTTTCATACAATCATTGCCTGTGGTCACGATATCTCCATGTCACTGTTCCAGCTACTGTGACTCGCTGAGTAACAAGTGCTGGTTGTTACCCACTGCTGCACATGGACCATCATCCTGGATTAGGGTTCTTCTGGTCTGCCACCTAGCCCACATCTATCATTTACAAGTATGTCCTTATCTTATGGACAGAGCTGAGGAGTGCAGGACCCAGTAACAGCCCAGATTGCCATATACTCATTCCTACCTACAAAGTGCTTTCCTGGCCTTTTCTCAGTTTTTAAGCAAAATATTTTTTTTTTTTTAATGATTTTTAATCTTGCTGAAAATTCCTGATTTCCCAAAGCAAATTTCCACCTGTTCTCACCTTTCTGACCAATTCTGGAGGAGCAAGCCCTTGCACAGGTTGACCAGGGTAGACTGCTATCTTGCTGAATCCTGATCAGTGAGTTTCTGGACAGAAAAGGCAACCCCGTGCTCTGATAGAAGGCAACTGGCAACTATATGGGCATTCAGCTTCCTGAGGGCTGCTGCAATGGGGGCCTGGGGTAGTGAAGTGACTCATAGAAATACAATATTATGGTGATGATCAAGATGATTTTAAGGTCCTTTCAAACGCTAACCATTCTATGATTCTGGGACCTCATAGCAGCCTTCCAGTATCTGAAGGGGGCCTACAGTGATGCTGGAGAGGGACTCTTCATCAGGGATTGTAGTGATAGGACAAGAGGTAATGGGCTCAAACTTAAACAGGGGAAGTTCAGGCTAGGTACAAGGAAGAAGTTCTTTACTGTGAGGGTGGTGAGGCACCGGAACAGTGGTGAATGCTCAATCCCTGGCAGTGCCCAAGGCCAGACAAGAGTGAGACCTCCCTGCCAATGGCAGCGGGGTTGGAACTAGATGATCTTAAGGTGCTTTCCGACCCTAACTATTCTATGATTCTCTGATTCTATATGGCTTCCCTGAGCCTTCCTGATGTGTAAGTGGACCCAGCACCCTCTTCCCTTGCTGGTTACTTCCTGCTGCGTGGTACTGTAACACCTCATGCAAGCTATGGAGCATTCTCACCTTCCAGTTGCAGCAAATGGAGGCACATCTCAGGGTCAGGCCTTGCCTGCCTGCTGCATACTGTACTCAGCAGCTCTGCTTCAGCTCTGGAACTGGCTTTATAGCTGATGCGTTGTGTTTGCATAGGCCATTGTCATTCTCTGCGCGGCTCCTTGCAGCTGGCACCCTGAACTGGAGAAATATCTTCTTTAAGGAGAAGCAGGAACGACGCAGCTAAAGATAAAATAACAATAATTTTACTAGATGAAACTTCACGTTAAGCACTTAAAAAGCAATAAAAAGTCAATTTGCTTTCTTTCAATTATTTTGCGTTTTCAGTTTTGGGAGGAAAAAAAAAGAAAAGAGGGGTTAAAACAAGGGAAAAAAGGAGAAAAGTTTCCTGGCCATAGAAGCTCTGATTTTCTCATCAGCATCCAACATCTTCATGATTCCTCACCCCTCTGCCCTCAGTGCCCCCCAACCCTGCTCAGGTTCCACTCCTGGCCAACATGAAAACAGCCATTATCAGGCAGGGCTGAGGCTTCCTGGCATGTACAAAGCAAGGGAAAAGAGAAGTGATAACTCAGGAGCACTCGCTGCCTCTTTCACACACAAGCACCTTTTCAGAGAAAGCAGAAAAGATAAAGGCAGAAATTACTGCTCTTGCACAATATATGCCAAGTTCATAAGAGCAGCGTTTAACACTTAATCAAAATGGTTTGACAATGTAAAAATTAGGTTTTCAAATGTCATTAGTGCCTTATAATAGGTTCAATTTATATCATTCCCATCCCTGTTTTTTCATCTCTGCTAATTGTTTTTATTAATTTCTTTCATTTTTTACACTGTTGTCTTGTTGGTTTTAATTTTTAATTCTTAGAGGACTTTTTCTTTCACCTTGTTAATTGCCCTGGGTTTGAAGAGCCTGGATCTGTCATTCTTTTTCTCCTAGGGCAGCTCAAGGGATGTTTTAGGCAGGTTCTTTTCCATTTGTAGGCAAGCTCTCATCTGGGATAATTTGAGCAAAAAAGCCTTGCTTTTAGGTCAGTATGAGCATTTTTTTGGTAGTGTGATTCACAGAAAAGCTCTCTTGTATTGACCTGTAAATTTCCTTCTGCACTGGCATGCAGGAGTCACTTGGTATTGGCACAGAAATTGGACCTCTGTTCTACAGTTGATATGCAAACTCTTTTCTATTTGGAAGAAGATGAAAGCTCTCTCCTGCTCTGGCTTGTGAGGTCTTTTCTGTGTGGGCTCTCCTTTTTGTCACCCACCCAAGACAAGCACACCCCCCATTTCTTTTCCCTTGCCATACACGAGAATGTTCCAAGTCTTGGTTATCACAGAGCTGCAAGATGTCACTTGCATGGAGACATACATTGGCATCTTGATTTTTTTCTGCCAGTATAAATAGAACTGGTTTAAATATTTTCCATCGACTCTCTAGGGCAGAAGACCATTTTGGGAATGGCCATTTTTGGGGCAAATGCAGACACTTGCTTGGTTGTACTTGCAAAGGAACATACCTTGGGTCTTAGGGGGAAATCTGAAAAATCAAACCAAAACATCTAGGCAAAAATACAGGTAGTGGGGAAACAATCCCTCTGACTACTCTCACTCATAGACAGATGAAGAAACACTTGCAGGGGCTCATCCCAAGGTGACTTCCTGCTCCCAGAGGTAACCAAAGCTTGTAAAAGTGGAAACGTTTTAATCTCTCCCCCATTGCCAGTGAGAGTGGGCTGTGGTTTCACACCAGTAAAGCTGCATTACATTGGCACTGCAGGGACACTTGGAAGTTTATTCTTGCTCTCATGCCCAGTCAGTTCAGTCACACTGACTGCAAGATCCTGCTGGCACACACCGACGGCTCAGGAAGCCGTTTCGGTGCACTAACCAGGCAGGAAAGTCTTTACTCTGAAGGAGACCACCTTAGCAAATCAGAGTCCTGGTTTTCTGCACAGCAGTAGTGCTGGCAGAGCTCAATCTTGCTCTCCACCATTCGAGAGGGAAAGGGTCACTATGATCGTCAGTTACAACTGCTGATGTCCAAAAGGATCTTTGCAACAGCAACTTTTGCATGGCAACCAAAGGCCTCCCAGCCAATATGTCAGGCATGAGCTACACGATAGTTTTATTCGTCCGGCCTTCAATGGTGTTTTTAATTCTTCCTGCTGGGAAGGAAGAATTGCATCCTGCCTAGAGGTCTACATTGTCTCTACTCCTCCTCCTCGACCCACTGTAGCTTGTGTATTTTACCCCTCAGTGGATACAAATGCAAAGGTTTCTTCCTTCTTAGTTAGCCTCAGGATCCCCCATAAGTAACATGGAGCGGATCTCAAACGAAACCTTCAGTGGCAATGCTCATCAGCAGGGCCCTACCTGACAAGCTGCCAATGTGCTGCCTGGCCCTGGGAGACCTCTCTTTTGATTTAACATACCGCTGGCTCCAGGCAACTTCTGCTCTATGAGAGCCAGGCATGGCTCCATCAAAGGTTCTCCAGGGCCTTAAATCAGGAATGAATACAACCTGTACCTATGAAATGCCAAGAACCTGCACTGATGCCTGATAAGAGGAAGGCCTTTTCCTCACCTTTCTCTATATTTAGCATCATTTCCAGGCAGTGTTTCTAAAATTGCCAGCTGCAGTAATGTGATTCATACCCCTACCACAGCCAGCAATGGATAAGGGGAGTGTAGATGACATACAGGAGAAAACCATGAGCAGTATAGCCCAAATCAGGGCTGCAATGGTATATTCTTTAGTGCTTGTATTGCCAAGCTTTGAGAGAAAAGCAGTTATCCAGTCTCAGAGCCTGCTCTTCCTCACAGCAGTAGGTGGGAATGTCCCAAGGTGCAGGACACTCACCTGCAGAGAAAAGGTTTGAGAGGGTTCTCAAGCCATCTTTTCTGGTGAGTCTGGGTGCAACCAGTAATGACAAAGATGTGCACAAAGTATTCTCACAAGGACACTGTGTTGCTTGGGATGGAATGCCGTCACTGGAGCAGGCTGTCTGCTGTCTTAAAGGTCTCCATCTCCAGCAAACTAATAGCAGGCAGGCAAAGCATTGCTATCAGCTGTGGGAACCCACTCCTGAGTCAGAAGAATGGCTGCTGCGACGGTTGGCATCACCTGCCCAAAACCAGTCTGCATAGAGGCATTACTGTGGAATCAGTCCAAGAGCTGGAGCTGTTACAGGTAAATACCATAAACATCTAAATCTTTTAGGAGGTTCAGTCTGCATATCTGGGCCATTATGGAACATTAGCTAAAATGCTCATTTGAAAAATTATCCTGTGAACCACTACAATGTAGAAGAGGAGCTGTTTTGCTCAGATAAATAATAATTGAAAACTGAGGCAGAAACCTGCAGCCATATCCATCTGCGTTGTGATCTTGTCAAATCTCACCACCTAGTTACTAACAGGTCTTTCTGGCCCATAAAGAAGAGGCAGACAGCCTCAGAAAACAGTGTTGATGATTCTGAGGGAGAATTCTTCTGTCAGAGTTGGTACTGAACCAGTCTCTCAAAAGAATTAAATGGAGCTGTGCTCCTAGCAATTCTTAAAAAGAAATTCAAATGCTGATATCCTTAATTATTGTTGCCACTAAAGACCCTTGTGCCATGATGAGGCATTTATCCTGTTTGCCCTCATCAACTTAATATTTGAGAATCACTTATCACCACCATGAAATATCCATCCTTCATACTGTCTATGCAACAGTCCCAGAGGTACACTGTGCTCTCCCTTTCTTTGTACTTCCACACACATTTCCCACTGCTTTCCAGTAGCAGCCAGGGAGTGATGGTTATTGCCACAGAGATTGACAAAGCACGCTTGAACCTTTAGGATAAAAGCACATACGTTTACTGTAAGAAATTATATCACTGTTATCATCTAACACTGTGACAAGTTGTTAATGATCAGAAATGAAAGCAGTAATGAAGTTAGATAAAGGAAAGAGATCTACAAGACACAGAATCATGTAATCATAGAATCCTAAAATGGTTTGTGTTGGAAGGGACCTTAAGACCATCCAGTTCCAACCCCCCTGCCACTCCTCGCGCCAGACCATGCTGCCCAACTTGGCAACTCCTCTGTCCAACCTGGCCTTGAACACTGCCAGGGATGGAGCATTTACCACTTCCTTGGGCAGTCTGTGCCAGTGCCTCAGCACCCTCACAGTAAAGAACTTCTTCCTTATGCCTAATCTAAAGTTCTCCTGTTTCAGTTTGAACCCATTACCCCTTGCCCTATCGCTATAGTTCCTGATGAAAAACTTAACTATCCAAACCTCTTAAACATACTGCAGGTTATTTTGCCAGTTGGACTCTCTTTGGTAGTTCGGTTTGGGAACCAGGTTAAGTCCATATTCATCCACTGTCACAATGGCCACAGGCAGCACAGACAAGGAAGGAAGTCCTCACTGTGCACTTCCCAAAGATCTTGAAAGAAGTTCAGAGCAAGATCTATAACCACAGAAATGCTGCATAAACCATGCACACAGAGAAGCATTATTCCAACGGGTGGCAGCAGAGCCAGGCAACATTCTACCTTTCTCTAATACTCTGTCAAAACCCCGATAATAGCACAGTCATAAGAAGAAAATGGTCTCCATTTCCTTTAATACAGGTGAAGAATATGAGTGTGATGGAAAAGGGGCTGAGTTCTTGATATTGAATCCAGTAATCCATACTCTCACCCTTCCTCAGTAACATTTACAGTGTATGCACTTTCATTCTTGATATTTCTTCTATTCAGATCATTTTCACTGTCTTCACAGAAATTCCACATACTTTCTTTAGGGATTTTACTAATTCTAACCCAACCTCCCCAGCTCCAAACTGGGTAGCAGCTAGAGAAGGCCATGGTAGCCACAACAGGCCTGGAACAATGCAAGGGTTAATAACTCCTCCCCAGAGAGGAGGATAGGGGGCATAAACCAAAGTGAAATACAGTTATGAGGCAATTTTACTCACTATTAACCCAATCAATGGAAGGTTCCATAAGCCATTAGCAAGGAGTTCAGATGCAGAAGATGTCGTGATGGGTTAGATAGAGATGTTTCTGTGTTCAACAGTACTGACAGCTCAGGGAGAGAGAAGGAAGGAGAGAAGAAGGGTGAGAGAGAGGAAAAGGAAATTCAGGACTGGGGCACAGGGAGAAAAGAAATCACCTGTCAACATGTAAACTGTGTACAATTCCTGTATGATATATGAGACAGTGTGTTAAGTCTTGCACTAGAGGTAGGAAACTGTGGGCCAATATTCCAGGCCTCACCCTCCTCAGTGGTGAGTCTCGGGGTGACCTTGCTATATCAAATCCAGAGTCACACATGCAAACAATGGGATGGCTGTGCCCTGCATCTGGCCCGCAAAACAGCTGAGCCTCCAGCAAGCATCAGACCCCACAGCAGAGCGATCTGTACTGAAACTTACCTTCCCCGACAGAAAGCCACTAGGAGAGGCTGACACAAGAAAAAGACCTCTCTCAGGGAGTTTTGACAGCCCTTCTCACTGCTGTATGGAAGTCTAACCAATATTACCTAGCAGGGTGGGAGTCTTCAGATTCACACACAATGGCAGCAACAGTCAACAGAAAACAACTCATTTATAAAAGGAAGCTCAATTGCATCATCCATCTTCAGTACAAATTCAGGATTTCCCAATACGAGTTGTTCTGATTTAATGAAGGAGGAAATCATCCCTTCCCTACTTCCTGGCATGCTTACTTCTTCCAGTGGATCCTGCATCATTGGAAAACAGGAAATGTTAACAGAATCACCGAGGAACACACTCTGGGAAAGCATCCTCATGGCTGGAGGAAGGAAGTGTGAGCAAACCCTCTTTATTACCCAGGCATGGAGTGCTCTGCTTGTAACCTCAGGTTCCCTTTCAGCTCTAAACTAGAAAGCTGGGTCCTATTTCATGTTATCAGCACAGTTTCCACTGTGGAAAGAGACCAGTAATGTGTAACAGCTCTGTAGCTGGGAGAGGAGCTGGGAGGATTTAGCATGGAGTGATGCTGGTTGGGAATAGGATGTGGCTAGCTCTTGGAGAGGATGCTCCCTCCACATCTTCCAGAGGTTTTGGTGACACTAGTATAGCCCTCCCTAAGGAGACAAGACATCTCCTTGGTCATTTGGGTGTATTTCACTTCCCTGGAAATCTGCCTTTTCCCTCCTGAATCCTTGAATTTCATACTGCTGTGTTCTTCTTGTGCTGTTTACTGACCACATGCAGGCTTGCTTAGGACATGAATAAAATGCCTGCTCACCCATGCAACCAAACACAAAGGGGGCTGCTAATGGCATCTTCCTTTTGAAGTGAAATCCCAAAGCTTTCATTTGGTTCATGTTCCTCCCTGATAAAACTCCCCTGCCTCTGTCTCCATATGGGGCACTCTTATCTAGTCTCACTTGGGGGTAGCAGAAGCTCTGAAGCTGATGTGCAGAGTGCTCTACCTCCCATATAGTGAGAAGAAAAAGCCAGTGACCACAGGACATATGACCACCATTATTCTTAAGGCAATAAGTAATACATATAACAGATGAGAAAGGCAGGGGAACAGCCAACCTGCAGAAGTAGAGAGCTGTTTGAGCATCCTTAGGATCAGCCTGCAAGATGAATTTCTGGGACAGGGATCCACAGACAAATCCTGACATTGCAATGCAGCTTTGGGGCATGGCAGCACTGTAGTACATACTAAACTACTGTGTTCATTTGTGAGCTAACATGTTTAAACAGTCAGACAGATATACTTTAGGAGACAGAAACAACTCAGAGAATTGTATCCAAACATTTGCACCTCGGATGCTGCTATGCTAGTCAGTTCTGCAACTATAAGGCGTTTGTGCTTCCCAGGATTTCATCTAAATCTGTAACACACTTGTTAGCCATACAGAAAGGCAGCTGGTTTGTGAAGCTGGGGCAGCATGTGACAGGGGACATGTACACTGTGCTGTCTCTGACCTGGACAAACTGATTTTCTACTTTCTTTCCTTGTTTCATTCTCTAAAGATTGCAAAATCCTTCTGTTTTAATTTGCCAAATGGAGAACCAGAAGAACGGCATCAAAACACGTCAGTTTTTGTAATACAGTGCTTTGCAACATGAGATGTTGGTAGCATCTCCCCTGGAAATCCACTGAAAGAGACCCAAAGATGGGGGAAAAAAGCCACTCCTGGCTGCATTGTCTTGGTGCTCCACCATGATCGCATTTGACTTCACAGATGAAGCCAAGTAGATAGGGATTTTAAGGGATTCTAATCCAGTTTAACAGGAATCTGAACAGCTACACTAGGGAAGCTTCAGTTCTCCAACACAAACATAAACAATGCCATTGTTAGATGAACCGTGTAAAGCCCATTCTGGGAATAAGGTGAACACTGGAGATGTGCCTAACTGCCAGTGAAAATTTAGGACTCCTTTAAGACATATTGATCTTGAAAAATCATTAACATAGTCATGTATTTTTGTAGTTGCTAGTAGTTCACAAACAGAGGTTATCAGCCCTACTCCAAATAATTTCCATTCCAAAGATGCCATGCTGTACTATTAGGAAGGGAAAACCAGTGTGAAGCATCCAGGCCTGAGATCTCGTAAGGAACCGCCTGCATCCATTCCCACCTCCTTGCAGAGGCACCACTCCTGCACCTCAGAAAGCCTCCACAAACATGGGGGATGTGGACTCTAATGGGATGGGAATGGGTTCTCCTTTCCTACCGTGCTCCCATGGCTTCAGTCGTCCCCTGCTGAGGCTGGGTGACATGTTTCCATTGAGTTCACTGATTCAGCAAGATCGAGCCCTTGGTCTTAAATAACTAAAGACTGCAAACTGAATATTGTAGCCATGGCAACAGGCAGCTCAACTTTAAACTCTCTGATATATAAAAAGGCAATTTTCTTTATTTTTTCTCTCGGCATTTTTGTATTTCCAGAACTTACAATGGTAATAATGGCCTCAGGCCCTAACCTCCACCAGCCAGCCATTAACTTCATGGAAATGCCTTCTCCATCAGCCCCTATTGTCAACAGTCAGCACCATTCCACAGAAACCATAGGGTCTCACCACACTAACATGACTGGATGCCTCATCTATGCCACAGCCCTTTGCAACCCGGCTTCTTTCCTGATCATGACAAGTGAACTGGGTTCCATTTAGAGAGGCTGCATGACTCTGCGGTGCTCATAACTTCCTCTTGGAAAATGGGGAACAAAATGTCTCTCATCACACTGATTGCCATTGTGTTCTGCACGTAAGCTCATGGGTAGGTGGATATGCCTCTGCCTTCCCCCTCTGCCTTCCAGGCTCATCCCAGTTGAGTGTCTCCCCATCCATCTTTCTCTGAATGGAGCAGGAACACTTTCATGTCTCAGTTTTATTTGGTTTCCTATTTGCACATCAGAAGCACTGTCAATTCCATCGAGAAATCACTGGAAATAATGGAAATAGTTCTTTGCTAAGTGCTCCTAAAGCACAGCCAACAAAGGGAGCTTCTGCATTGCAGAAAAGTCAGGTTTTATTCTTTCCAAAACTTGCCTTCAAGAGCTAAGGCTGGATTAACGGTACAGATGAAGTGTTTAGCATGTGCAAGACATTGCTTGCCTATTCATAACAGGAACAGAAGACCTCAATCCTTGATTCTGTATGCAGCAAGTGGTTTAACTTCTGTGTGCCTCAGTTTCTTGTTCTGTTGAAAGGAAAAACGACACTTCCACCTCTTCTAACAGTTGTGAAATCCACTTTTAATGCATGTGTAGTATCTAGAGATGGCAGGATGAATGGCAATGTTTGCAGCTATTATTATGCATCACTTTCAGGGGATAGCAATTTCTACAGTAGGTTAAATTCTGGCCTAAAAAGTACTTGACTGTGTCCCTTTAAGGTCACAAGTTATTATGATGTTGAAGACTAAAATCCTTTGTATATGATCATGAATAAATGAATTGAGTATTACTGCCCAGCTATATGGGATGTGGAAACGATACTGAATATCATCAAGCCTGAACTATCAACATCCATCAGCTTTTCCTTTGCTCATCTCTCAGCTGTTGCAATACGAAACCCACTTTCCCCTGAGATTTCAAACGACTGGGGCTAAACAGCAAAAACATTCGGTGACTAAATTTGCCAGAGAAGGTCTCAGTCACGAATGACTAAAAACAAAATTATAGAGCAATCTTGGCTGACTGAGAGCAGAATGAAATGTGATTCATTTTCATCCACCCGGCAGGGACTGCAGGGGGAAAAAAAGGCTGGATTAACCCCTTCCCCACTAGCGCTGCCCAGGCTCCCTGGGCTGATGCACGCACACTTTGCTTTACTCAAATATCAGGTCTTCTGTTGTTCTGTAAGGCAACTCATAGCATTTATTACTCACATGGACCAGGCCAGCAGACGGACTGTGCTAAAAACATTCAGTGTGGCATACTTCAGTATATACAGTATATAGGAGTGTTAACTATAGACCCCACTGCCCTCTACCAAGCAAGACACTGCTTCCTCCCCCAAAAGCCTCTAGTCTGAAGAGGAAACACAAAAGCTGGACAATGACATACAGTGGTGGGATAAAACATTTGTCAGCAAAGCAGGCAAATGTGTCAGCATCGCATCACCTTGCAGGAGACGAATGAGAGCTGTGAGGCAGGGAACAAAAGAGGATAATAACATGGCTCTCTGGATGCTTATAGGAAGGACTCTCACACATGAAGAGCAGCAGAGGAGAAAACACTGAGGTGGATGTCTGAAAGTTTGACTAGGATACAATGGAGCCTGGTCTGCTGGGAACATGGATGAATGCTTTGGGTAGAAGCCATTGTCACAGGATGCCTTTCTCCTTCATGCTGCACTCACAAGCTTGAGGATCGCAGCTGAGGAATAGAGTCTGCCAGTGGTGCTATGTCCCCTTCCTTGTGTGGAAGTCTGGGGCAAACCTCTCCCTGCCATTTCTACCCATTATTAGTGGGCAGATGAGCCATTTCTGGAGTTTAGTTCCCATCATGACAATCCCTGTCACCTGAAGACTGTGTGGTAGTCACACACACCAATTGGCTCTGCACCCTGGCTGACCAGCAGCAGGAAACAACAGATTAAAAGCATGGCTGTTGTCCCTGGCCCAGAACAGCTGTTTAAAGAGAGAAATCAAAGTAACAAAGATTACATTTTTAACAGTAAACAGCACAGATTATAATTTCTTCAGCATTTTCTCTGACACTTTTCCTAAAAGTAGAGTAGGTGAAGGCTTAACAACATAACACACAACAACTCCCCCAAACAATTAGTATTTTATTAGTAAGTCAAAAGCAAAGATTATGAAAGGCCCTCTAGTGATCTCTATGGAAACAGAAATCAAGGACCTGTCAAGAAGTTGGCCTCCCTGAGGCAGTGTCGCTCCTGAGGCTGAACTAGGATACCACAATTTCTTCAGGGGTTGTTCTTGTGTCTCGATACCCTCCATGTCAGCACTGCACTGTAAATCTCCAGTATAACCACAGCAGCAGTTACAATACAGCAAGTCAAGCGAATGGGTGATGAATGTGATACTCAGCACAAAGTGGTAGCACAGGTGAAGTGCTGGAGCAGGAGCAATTTACTCAGAGCTGCAAAATGCCAGAGAGAAGGCAGAGTCTCTCTGCCATGTTTTGCAAATGCTGGCTAGAAAGCTCCCTAAACAGCTCCCAGATTAAATCAAGAGGTCAAGCCCTGGGCAGGATGACAAAGACCAAGGCAGCAACTTCATGATTCAACAGCTTGTACAGGGTAAAGGAACAGCCCAAGTTAAGCTTGGCTGATGCCAAATGCTTTCTGCTTTATGCCCCCTGTGGTACAACTGACATGCTTGATTTGGTTTCCTTCCATAAATGGAGAAAGCTCCCATGAGCTTTAAAAACCCTGTTTTAAAACCATCCAGGTTTACTGTTTTAATAAATTTATAGTTGGTCAGTATAGTCACATGGCTGTGCTTTTCATACATCAGCAAACCCTTTCATTTTGTACTGTTAGCCAGTGGCAGTAGGAAAAAAGATGAAATTACCAGAATTGCAAGAATTTGCATTTGCTGGGGTGTTATGAAGAACAGAAAGCTCTGTTAAGATTGGAAGGTTATGGTATGCCTGGGCCAAACACAGCATCTCAGCTACAAGTCTCAGGGGAATTATCATAGCTGCACTGCTTCTGCTCCATAAAATGGCTTATGCAGAGCTGGGGGCTTGGCACAAGAAATATCCAAAGGATCCCATGCTGCATTTCCAGCTTGAAATCAGTTCTCACCTCTTCTTTAAAGTAGCTTGTTGTGTAGATCAGATCTAATGAAAAAGCTTTGCTTTCCTTATGGTTAGCAAAACACCAACATGCCTTTAACTAAATAATAGTAGTAATTGGCCACGTCCTTACACTGACAAAATGCCCCCTGAACACTACAATGGTTCTTCTTTGTTATACCCAAACAAATCCATTTTCTTCAATGAAGGAGCACTTGTATAAAGGAGGGAAATAAAGGAATTTGGCCTAACAAGACTCTTTCAAGAGAAGTGACTGAATAAAAGGGCTGTGAATTTTGCTGATTACTAGTTATTTTAGGAACCATATGCACAGGCACTGACTCATGTTGCTGTCAAGGAAGGGCAGCTGTGTAACAGCAGACTGAGTCCAGGGGTCTGGTTCTGACTTTAATTCACAGCAGGATCTGCTGCAAAACACTTACCTTTGGGGTCAAAACACTCTGTGAAATGGGATTGACAGTATTGCCTCTCATTATTCACTCCTCAGGAAAGGTTGCTGTGCTAATGCTAAACCAGGAGTCCAATGCTGGTTAGTCCTTCCCATCTAGTCTGAAGGGGCAGGATGAGACAAGTTGGACTGGGCTGGATCTGACAGTGGGAGGTCAAATATGGTATCCTTTATGTAGTATGAAACACAGCAATAAAAGAGGATGAACAAACACTTGCCAGTGTTTGGCTTAAAATGGAAAGGTATTTGCAATTTTCAAATATACAGAGCATTTGCTTTGGTTGCAATTTGCTTTGTTTGTGTAAAGCCAAAGGATGTGATTAGGATTTCATGCAGATGAAGTTCTGTTATGTTTTGCAAAATGAAATCCGTTTCCTCAACCTAGAACCACACACCACAACCTGTTCACTGCATCAACGAGTAATACAAATAATATATAAATAATAGAAATTATTACCAAAATAACACCCAGAATCACAATCGGCAACAATTCCCCCCACTAATCTGCACTGGACGGACGCACACAGAGTGACATCGCTTGACTAAGAACCCAGAGAAAGAGGAAACAAGCAGAGAAGGGCAGTGACCTTTTAAGACCACACAAAATGCCCCTGGCAGACAGGGGAAGGAGTCAGGGTGTGCAAAGTCCTTGCTAACAGAATCATAGAACAGTTAGGGTTGGAAAGGACCTTCAGATCATCCAGTTCCCACCCCCCTGCCATGGGCAGGGACACCTCCCACTAAACCATGCCACCTAAGGCTATGTCCAACCCGGCCTTGAACACTGCCAGTGATGGAGCATTCACAACTTCCCTGGGCAGCCCATTCCAGTGCCTCACCATCCTTACAGTAAAGAATTTCTTCCTCATATCCAATCTAAACTTCTGTTTAAGTTCGAACCCATTACCCCTTGACCTATCGCTACAGTCCCTGATGAAGAGCACTACTTTCTGCCTTCCAGGAGAAATATTTCACTGTTTTTCCTGTCAGACAGTAAAGTTACACAAAATAGTATTTTAGCTGAAGATTAAGAGAATAAAGCTATTTATGGCACCGCACTGAGTTTGCTAAGCATCATCTGCAGAAAATCAAGGGAGAGCTTTCAAAATGTCAAAATAACTTTTACATATTTTTGTACAAGCTTTTCCTTATTGCTTTAATTTTTTTTCTACTTAAGAAATTGTTTTGAGGTAAAAGAGGGTTAAAAAAAAAACCCAACCCAACAATGCAGAAGAAATGGACAAATAAGCTGAAAACCAAAGAAATGACGTTGTTTGTCTCCAACAAATCCGGATCTTCAATTTTAGTGGGTTTTTTTCGGTTGAGCCACAAAACCAACAAATCCATCATCTTCCCAACTCTGCTCCTGACTTTTTAAGCCATGTGCCCTCTGTTGGAGAGACCAGTGCTGTGAGCATCATTACATACCCTGTAACCCTAGTGACAATACTGCTTGGCAAATCCTGCAGGGAGCTGCCAGTTCTGCCGTCAGGCCTTCTGTGGGCTTCCCATGCTGTGAGGAATTAATATTTCCCAATATTCATTAAATAATTACTTCTCATCTGCAGCTTCCATGCTGAATAAAACGTGGGAAGATGGAGGGCAGCTCCTTCTGATGCCCAACAACATTTGTGCAGCCAGGTAAGCTCTTCTCACATAATTCATCCTAGTTTCTTACAGACCACGTTGAACTCGGTGATTACTGACACCAAAACCACACTTGTGCTTAAAAATCACATGCAAAATGACTGGAAACTTGAAATCCAAATGCAAGAAAAATGATCATCAAAGACATAAAAGACATAATCTCTCTCTGCAGTCAAGCTGCAGTCCCAGGGGACCCCAGTCATTTAATTACCACACAAGATTTCAGTGGAAGTGTGAGTAAAGGCACACAAGTTCCACTTGAAGAACAGGTACATACTCCTGTGACTGAAGACAGGCCAGAACTGCTGCAATCCCTTCCTCTCTGTGCTTTTTCCCACATCAAGGTACACCAATTTTGTGCAAAGCACAATGTAGCGCCATGGTTAGCAGTATGTGATGTGAAGATGTGATGGCACGCACTGCACGCATCCATTGCACAAGTTGGGCAGCTGCCTTACTTTGTACCCTGCACTACTGCCGTAGAAGCACTGCATATGTTTGCATAGGTGCAATTGCTCCTTACTTTTACATTGCAGATACGCATTACAAGTGTAGCTGTGATTGTGCAAGGTATATTGTACCAGCTCATGAATATACACAAGCAGGTCCCTGGCTGCTCCCAGGGAGACAAAGCTGGCTGATTTCACTGTTAGCACCACTTGATGCAGCACACACATGCTGTGCTGTATTGCTGCCTCCCCTCTATCTATAAAGCACCTGGGTCTGGTGGTCAATGCACTTGTCATTCAGCCTGTCCTCTGCTTCCCACACCTCAGCTCAGCAACAATCAAGCAGCAGGCTTGGTCCTGTCAGGGTTTGGAAAGGACTGATCACACACAAGCTCAGACTACGGAAAACCCACAGTATCTGGCGGTACAGGGGGACTGTGCCCATGCTACACGTGTAGTTTCACACTTGGGGCCCAAGAGTTTAAGAGCAAGGGGTGCTGGAGAGTAATGGCATGACAGTGAGGAGGGAACTTGGGCATTACAGGTCAGAGAGGAGGAGCTTCTGGTCTGCACTGGTACCAGCCTTCTCTCTCCTCACACTACACAGGAATATGTATTTAATTAGGAGTCGTGTGTTGTGCGCAGCTCCCCTGAGAGATGGGCTGGGGCTCCCGTGCAGCCCACACACATTTAAGGAGCAGAGGGCCTCCTGAGAAGGATGGGGCTTGTTTCCTTTTCCTCCTTACCTGCAGCATTTCCATCTTGGTCTACCTAATTTAAGTGCTTCCACACCAGTGCTCTCTGCAGGCCTGGCCCCATTCAGCTCACGGACAATGGAAAACAATTTAGGTCTTGCAGCTACTGCAGGGAGATGCAGCTGATAGCAGAGCTTCAAGGTTAAATACACTGGTCTGCAGACAGAGGATTGGGAAAGGATCTCCACAGAGCCAAGGAGCATGGTGGGGAAGTACAGGCAGTGGGGAAAGGGCAGGATGCAAACAATTCCCTGGACTCCAAGAGACTCGCCCAAGGCCATGAAAACAGAAGGCTCAAAGAGCTGATTCCCAAACAGCAGACTATTTTTTGTCCCTGCTGTTGTGCTTTGCATAAGGGAAAGCAGAACATCATTTTTGGCCTGGCAGCAGTATAATAAGAGAAAGGTAAAGATTTGTTTTTATACTTTCATAACATTTTCCAGACAAAAACTTGCTGTGCTTGGGTCCTATCATTCCAGTGATGTCAAAAAAAGAATGAGAAATTTCTCTATGAGGGGATGTATTCTCTGTAGCATATTGCACAAGCTTTGTCACACAAAATGACATTCACCCTAACGGCAGGCAAACAAACCCTTTCAATCAGGCAATCCAAATGCAATGGCATTACAGATTTCACTTGTTTGCATGCCACATCTACTAGAAGTTTTTATCATCCAATACTCGGTCATCACACTACTGCCCATGGGAAGGAGAGTTATCATCCTCACATCACACGTAAGAGAGTTCCCAAGGGAATAAGCATGGTGCTCGTGGTTTACTATAAAAGTCTAGGAACGGATCTTAGGGGTTGCTGCTCAATTCTCCCCTGTAAGTGTCCTATTCTTCCATCATAAACAATATATTTATCTCTGCTTAGCAGGCCCATATCCTAGAGGAAGGCAAATCCCAGTTTTAACTGTGCTACCAGTCATGTAACTTCAGTTGGACTGTAAAGAGGAAGGGGCACTGTGTCGCTTTGGCACTGCTGTGTTAAGACATCCATAGGGATTGGGCAAGACTGTATTTTCATACAACCTGCAATCATGCTACTGCTATTTCTCGCTTGCTGCTAGCAAAGAGTAGAACTTGCAAAGTGCATCCATCCTGCAGGGAGCCAAGAGAGAGTCTTGCAATTTAGGCTTCTCTCTACCAGAAATATCATCAGTGATAGGGAGTCTGGGCCTGATGGTAGATCACCATTCAGGTGATCCCTGATTCCTTGTTACAGCTTCTTGTTTCCTTTAACTTCCTTATGCTGTTATCTGTTCCATACAGAGACACTGATGTAGGGATGCAGTCCTTGAGACTGCCGATTTGCTAGGTTACCCTGGCACCGCAGCTCCTAAGAGAATTGTCAGTACATTATATAAAGTGACCATACAACAGCTCCTGCAATAAGTGAGTCAGGATGGTCACTGGCACTGTCCTCGAGACGATGGAAGAACTGAGATTGCAGTCTACCCACAGGAGATCTTGTAAATTGCCATAATTGTGTATAAATAGAAACGCAGAGGCAAGTGTGAGCCAAGGTCCTGCTGAGTCAGTGCCACCTTGTGTTTTTACCGGGAAGCACAGAAGAACATGAAAGATGGTCAGCGAGGGGCAGAGGGGGGTCCTGAGTAAGAACTCAGCCTGCTTTCATCTGTGGTACTCTGGATTCACTCAGAACAGCCACTGAACTAACCCAAGATGACTTTCTCCCACAGGAATGCTATTGCTCTCAGCCATCCAAGCCTTCCTGCAGGAGAAAATGGGGCAGCACAGAGGGGGAGTTTTTTGCCCAGCATCACAACCAGTCAGTGGAGAGCTTTGAAGCAGGGATTTGGTTTTATAATAGTGACCTACAAAGTCTCACCTCCATTCCAGACTCCTCTGAGACAGAAATATGTGGGCAGCATTAGTAAATGTCATTACACAGACTTGCAGGATGCTACAAAGGGAAGAGTAAACTTGTGCGAGTTCCTTCCTTTTTTCTTAGTGGTCAGCTTTGTAGAGAGGCAGCCCAGGAGGACCATAATGGTGTCACTCCTCAGGAGCCCTGGTATGAATGATTGAATCCCTTGTTTGCCTACGGTGCTTCCACTGAGGTAGGAATACACTAACTCAAATGAGAGAGACAGAACTGAATCTATCTTTGGCCTTGTCTTCCCTGAGGAGAGGATGACTCGTGCGGTCTTACAGCACTGCAGCTCTGAGAGGATGCCTGATGGTGCTGGGAGGGCACCCACACAACTCCCATCCCATGGAGCACGCTCTGCACTCAGTAGCACTGAGGAGAGGCTGTTGGCCCTGGGACCCTCCCCTCTACTCCTCAAGTCTTCCTAAGTCACAGATTATAGAATCACAGAATGGTTTGGGTTGGAAAGGACCTTAAGATCATTCAGTTCCAACCCCCTGCCGTGGGGGACACACTAGACCATGTTGCCCAAGGCTCTGCCCAGCCTGGCCTTGAACACTGCCAGGGATGGAGCATTCACCACTTATTTGGGTAACCTGTTCCAGTGCCTCATCACCCTCACAGTAAAGAACTTCCTTATATCTAATCTGAACTTCCTCTGTTTAAGTTTGAACCCGCTGCCCCTTGTCCTATCACTACAATCCCTGATGAAGAGTCCCTCTGCAGTACCCTTATAGGCCCCCTTCAAATATTGGAAGGCTGCTATGAGGTCTCCACACAGCTTCCCTTCTCCAAATAAATAAAGAAGCTGGGTCCCAGCTTTCATTTCAGTTCCACTCCAGTTCTCTCAAAAATCATGAATAGCTTCCACTTCAGCACTGACATTTTTCCCTATGTTAACTTTGCTGAAAAGAAGGATCTGCTGACTTCACCCAGAACTGTTGAGCAGCAGCCCCTGCGGCTCCTGCCCACGGTGCACAATCCTGGCCTGCACCATCCCACTTCTGCCAGTGGCTCTGCCAAGGTCCTGCACACAGTGTGCTAACCCAGAACTGCTTCTGCTCTCGCAGTCCTGCGCGACTTCACCCAGCCTTGCCCATACTTCTCCCTCAAAACCTGAATACAAGCCTGCTGTTTATGAGTGCTCATGAGCAAGCCTGAATCCTGATTACCTCAGGTTACAACATCACTTTCATTATCTAAAGTTGCAATTATTATAAAATAGGGAGATTTAGACACAGCTTTGACATACAGATACATGAATATATATATATACTCGCTTCATTGGAAACACAGTGCTATGGCTTTTTTTTTCCAGCCTAACCATAGCAGAGAGCATTAACAGAAACCCTCACTTTTTCATTTAGTACACATCAAGTACACAGGACCAAATCTCTCCCCAGAGTAAGCTTGCTGAAGTCAAACAGAGCTTACATCAGAGATGAATTTGGCACTCTGTTTTTACTGAGCTTTACAGCAGAAATTCAGACATATTCTCAGGCATATTTCCACTGAACATCCTGAAAGTGTGAGGCCATGATCAGGACAGGAGAGACATCAGAACTCTGCCACCATTTCATGGCTATGTCCTTTGGATCAGCCCATCTGTCTGATAGGCCTTTATTGTGCCCTGTTTTCAAGAGAATGGAGGACATTAGGAATTGTCTGCAGGGGACGATAAGGATAAATCTTCCTCACTGTAAAGCATGGCATCAGTGTTTGTACAAGAAATTGGAGAAAACACAGGATAAAACAGTCTACATGAGAAAGACATCCTAGATCTCTGTTTTCCATAAGCAGAGGCCAAGCTCCACAAATTAGAGCTCAGTTTTCACATCCTTAAGACTCACCCAAGCCCTAGCCACCAGTGGGATAAACTCCTGTACTAGAGTAGATTGCTAATACACATTGGCTTCAGCTAAACTCCCAGAGAGAAACCTTTATCTCTACTGAAGCCAATGGAAGCTTTGGTATTAGCTCCAGTTATACCAGAATTTCATGCCTCCCACCTGGTTTCTGCTCTTCACTGTAACTTATGTGAAGGCACACAGGATGAGAAGCAGTTCACTGAATAATAAATGGCTGCTGATCAATTAAACCCACAGGAGTAGACCCTTCTAACTGCAAAAGGAACATGGGGACATCAATGAAAACCTGCCAGACCCTGTTCTTCCAATACTAATCTTAACAGATTTGAAAGTAGTGAAAAGGATATGCACAATCTGGATTTTCTATTGTACCTTCTTTTAGATGGTGTTTTCTTATTACAGATGCTAAAAGTGAATCTTTCTGCTATGAAATGCTGATTTCACATAGAACTTTCCGTCCATGGGAAGAGAGAAGCTCGTTATAATCACCTGAAAACATTTCTCTTCTGGGTTTTGATTGCTCTTGATAATTTCATTTAGTCAGTGCTAGTTCATTAACTTACCAAATACAGAGATTTCAGCATTTCATCAAGCTTTACATTTTATCAAGTTGCAAAACAAATTCCTAGGAGAATCAATCTGCCAAAAGGCTGGAGACGGGGTATAAGCCCATTTCATCCAGGGTCTGTGTGTCAATGCAACCTCAGCTCAACTTTATGAAATATAATGGTGGCAGAATGGTCTGTGTGCAGTATGCCAGTAAATCCCATCTAGCTTTTCCTAGAAAAGGATCCGTATCAGAGTAAACCACCATCAAAACCAGAGTAGAGAGACTGACAGTACTTTTAAAATATACCTATCAATCCACCCTATGGCAGAAACCTCTAGTTCAGGAGCAAATCACGTTGCAGGAGAGATGGCAATCAGGAAGTATCTGCTGTTCCTGTCCATAATACACGAGTTTTGTCATTAAATAAAGAACCTCATTCCCCAGAACCCTTCAAGCCAGGACCTTTCACCCAAAGTTAATCAATTTTTAAAGTTGAAAGCCCAACTTTGAGATGGAGAGTTTAAACCACTATTTCATTCTTTCAAGCTGTGCTACAAATGGCCAACACCTAGGGGGGGAAACATTAACTCTCAGGACCAGTGAAAAGCTGTATAAATCACATAGGGAAGCATCTTGGCCTAGTGGCTACTAACCCACTGGAGATAAATCTAGGAAGAATCTTCCTGGATTTTTTTTAGAGAGAAGAGATAGGGGAAAGCAGTTTACTTGTTATTTTTCTTCAAATTCAGCATCACATCTCAGTCAGTATTATACTGTCTACACAATGCAGCTTTCCCTACATCAATAAACCACAAAAAATTATCATATCCCTTATGTTAGGCAGTAAAGCTGTTACACAATTCTGACATTTCAGTAGCAACCTTGTATTGTCTGGGTTTGCATTCAAACTTCCTAAGGGCATGAGCTTAGCAAAATTAGAGATGAGTATACAGATAAAGTGTAGAGAAGAGGGCACCCAGGACCACTTTGGGAGAAAAGGCAGAAAAGTTTGTGCTCGGTAGCATAAAATTCCCTTTCAGAGCCCAGAATATAATCCAGGATTCAAGAGTCTCTCTCACTATCTCTTGTTGTTAACAAGCGTCTGTAAAACTCAGATGCAAAATGTTCGTCTCATTCCCCTCTGTATGCTGACCTACAAGGAAGATAACTATGTACTTCTGCTATCAGTTACTCCCACAGCCGGGGCAGTAGAGGTCTATACAGCATGTACAAATGTTCCCACGTTACCGATGAATCACCCAGGAATGAATCCGAAATCACACGGCGGAATTTCTGAAGTTTCCATTTCCCTTTTTTTTCTTTAAAGACATGCACAGACACATAAGAGAAGCAAAGCACTGACAAATGCTGATACTAGTAAGTCATGTATTTACAAGATAGGAAATAGCAGGTGCAAATTTAACATGAAGACCTAGTAAAACCAGTTCCTTTGAACATATGTTTGGTGATCTGGTTCTTTCTTATCCTATCATACACTATTTGCTGATAGAGGACTGACATATTACACAAGGCAGACAGAACAGGAGGTTATACTGAAGGAGGATGATGATGTCTTTAGAGTCTCTATCATTTATTGCCAAGATGGGAAGGTGTACTGTAAATCAGGCGAGGAACTGAGAGGAAAGAAGATGTGGGAATCCAGATTAATGTCGCTGAATGTCAAGGGATGGATTTTTCCTGCCTACTAGTACAAATGTCCTTTGTACAAATGCCTTGGTTAAAGCAAGATGCTTAAACCAAGTCCCATGAAGGGTCACTCCCTGGGTATGCCCTGTTTTCCTGAATCCTGACTTTAGGCCTGGGCTGTGATTTATAGACATCCTGACTATACCTATCTACAGCAAACAAAGGTGGGAGCTGTTGTTTAAATGTGCAAAGTGCGCCAAAACTCCCTGCAGCAATGGCTATTCCTCAGTTTCCCAAACAGGAATCCAATACAATAGTATGCCCTCATCAGCCAGAGCTGTGGGACTAACCTGGTTAATGCCTGTGCAGCAGCCAGCCATTATAATGATGTGAGCCACAGAAAAAGCCTGTGAGAAAATGTTTTCCCTCCCGTGTAGAGTTTGATCTGTGTCCAGCAAATGAAGTCTGGAGCCATATGCCAAACAATGAGAAGGAAATAAAATATTGACTAGCTGCTTACTCATAGAGCTCCATCTATGCTGTGCACTGTCCTAAGACAGAAGTGCTGGGTAAAAAGTAGTATGAGAAGATGCATTTAAAGACTTTATTGTATAACCAAGAGAAGACTCTAGCTTATGTTTGCACTTGACATTGCCTAAGGCTTGAAGCTTCCTTTGCAGTTTCTGAGGTGTTCATAGAAGAGCATGCACCTCTGTGCAAGAGTGTTTCTGTGTTACCCTGGGCAGGATTATACTCAGAATCGGGTCCCTAGTTCTTTTAGATTTCAGTTGTATTGCAATCTATTAACACTAATCAACTGTTCAAGCAATAGTGAGAGCCAAACTGACAGCTTGCTTCACAACCACAGGCGGCTTCTGCGGTCAGGGAAAAATACTCTTTCTCCTTCTGAATTCCTGGCTGGATCTGCTGACAAGGCAGATAAATACCTCTGAGGGTTATCCTGTGCCTCTCTGCATCCCTCCCAGCAGATAAGTGTGTTTTCCACAGGAATGCTGTCTGGGTCAGAGAGTTACAAATCCAAGAGCAAAGGTTTCAGCTAACCAGGTGTGTAATCTGAAGGACAAGAGGTCAGGGTCTCAGAAGGGAATACAGAGCAACCCCGAGCATCTCTGGGGAAAGCAATGGCAAGACCTGCACTCCATTTCTGTGCTCCTGACATTAGTGAGCTTTGCCAGCTTTTGTGCTTCCACACCGCTGCCCCTCGGACAAAGACAAAGGAGCACAGTTAAAGGAATTTACCTGCAGCCTCTATCAGAGAAGCAGAGAAACAAAAACTACAACCTCGAAAGTGAGAGAGGAAGAAACAATTGCTTGTCAGCTTCTAATCAATAAATTCTCCTTGGACTGTGTCTAGTTCACCTGAGCCTGATCAATATCCACTGGGAACCTTCCAATGGGACCAACTTTAAATTTATCTCCCAATTTCCTCTCCAGAGCCCAGGCATCACATCTAATTACTGGGCCTGTTCACTGGTTTTGTCTGAATGCAAGAAGGATATTGCACTTCTTGATGGGGAAACAAAGATGTTGCACTGCAAAGGAAGTGCTCAGGGCCAGAGCCCTGGATGCCACATGCAGGTAAACATTTTTGGCCTTCCTAAGCAAAGGTGAGGGTGCAGGAAGAGAGCCGGAGAGAATTATTCATTGGAAAGAACACACCAAGCAAGAGACAAATGTGAACAGACACTAGGAAGGTGCAGACAGGTATATGGAAGGACACAGAGAGCTAGAACAGAGAATCCAATTCCTGAGACTGGCAGACTCAGAGACAAAAACATGCACGAGAACCAATCGTATTAAATACAACCACGTCATGAATCTACCAGTTGCTCTTCAACAGCTTTGTCTTGAGTTGTTAAAAGTGCCTAAGGCACTGCAAATCTAGGGTATTTGAGCATCTAATCCACTTAGTTCCCTCTGAAAATCCTGGCTACAAATCTTTATTCCTTCATGTCTCCATGTATTGTACAATAGGGACACTTTGCAATGTAATGAAGAAATGAATAGCTGACAAGGTTCCCTTGTCTTGGCACTCACTGGTGCTTTAGAAATGCAGATAGCTACTGGTTGTGGGACTTGGATAAATCTGGGATGCACCATTTCATAACAGAGGTAACTTTTGTGTCGGTACAGCTGAACTGAAGCCTTTACCACAAGGCTAAAGGCTGAAGCTGCCCAGACCTCAGATTTACAGATTACAGGAATGTTTCCCTTTGACCTTCTTACTTGGGGATTCCCCAGTCAGGAAATCAAAAAAAGATGGATTTCAGACTAGGTGGCAAGAGGATGGGGAAACAAAGGGGTATTTATAGTGCTACAGAAGGCCTCAGATATATTAGTGCTTCAGCCTTAGTAATGCCAAAGGCCTGCTATTTGCAGCTCTATAACCCTTCATTTAAGCTATCAAAGCAATGCTTTTCCAGAGTGTCAGTATTTTCCCTGTACTGTTGCCATGCTATTCTCAATCTTTTTTCCTTCGCTGTTCCCATGTTGTTACTCTTGCGCTGCTGTTCTCATGGCCTTGCACCTGCCATGAGAATCTGGGACCTCACCACTGCCCCTCCTGGCTGGCCTCTAGAGAGGGTTTTCACCACCTCTCTCTCTTCTATTCAGTCCTGAAGTAGATTTGTTAGAGTTTATGTATGCCATCAGCTAAGGACCCTGCTAAAATCACTGTGCATGTAAGCCTGTCTCCTCATCCTTTGTGCGAAACCAGCCATGACTGATGTGCCACTGTCATCCAGGGTGGCTACTGTGCCAACCAAATCACCAGAAAAGCAAAGAGCAGCTACTAATGACAGCAAAGCCACTAGTTAACTGGAGACAGTAAGAGTACAAACACAAGCTCTATGCACACTCTTTCTTAACTCAAGTACTACCCTACTGGAGATGCAATTGTTGGATACCCACTCAAACCAGACACTAGTGGCTTCTGTGAAGAAAAATCATGCTGCTGTCCTTCTGGACCTGGCAGTAAAGAAGCTCAAAGTCTCAGGAGACTGTGAAGAAGGAGGATGCAGATGATAAAGACTGGGCAGAGCATTAAACAGCAAGCATGCAGAAGCTTACCTAACCAGCAGCCTCAAAGAGTTGGGGATATGAAAGACAACAGGTTCATTCTCAGCTGTTCATTCATGCTACTGGCATGAAGAGCCTTGAACTGGAATGAACAAGAACCTATAGTACAATGCAGTCCTGATCTCTCTTTTTCCTCTTGAACTGATACAGTTGATGTTTTAACTCTGTCAAAAATAATTTGAAGTGTCTGGATGCCAAGTAGAGCAAGACAGAGCCTTGGCTAAAGGAGCTTTGGCTAAAAGCTCCTACTTTATTCCCTTTGGTTTGCAGCATTCTGTCCTCCTGATCCAACAACTTCTACCACTCTGTGTTTATGTGCATGAGTTAGAGATGATGCCAACAATAGAAAACATCGGGGAAAGGTACAGAGGCACGATTATCTGGCTGGAAATGAAACACAGTTTGCAAACTTCTTGTGGATCTCTGTGCATCTCCAACAGAAGCTATCTTTGTATTTAGTATTACTGTTTACCTTACTGAAAAGTGCTGCTTACATTTCTGCATAAAAATGCAGAGAGAGGAAAAGAATCCAAAGAAGAGAGTTTAGAACCTAGCAGAGAGGACTGGAGATACCGTTCAAACACAATACCTGTTACTTTCAACAACCAACTCGTGGTTGTTAAAAGCAACAGTTGAGTTTGCTGAGCACTTTTATCTAAATCACCTGAATAACTCATTTCAGGAAATATGATTTCATATTTCTACAGCATCTTTCAGGAATCTGAGAGAATTCCATCAGCACCAAATGAAACCTCATAGCCCTCACGTGAGACAGGCAAGTACTGCTATTCCTAATTTACAAACAGGATTTAAGGATTTTCCAAAGCATTGCTAGGGATGTAAGCAAGCATTCTGCATCATGTCAACAAGAATCACAATCCACCCAGCCTCTTAAGAAGTGAATCAGCTTGGCCAAATGTACGCAGCTAAGCTATGGCATACAAAACAGGATGCAAAACTGTGGCTGGCCGACTCTCCTCCCTGCTCCCTCGTTTCAGAACAGTCTCTTCTCCTCATGTGAGGGCAGAGGAGGAAATGGAATTTTCCTCCCACAAGGAATTGAAAATAATTCTGCTGAAGTTTGAAATGAAGAAAGTCAAAAATATGGGGGGAAATAGAAATGTTAAGAACCAGACATTTTGTATCAAAACAGAACGATCCAACGCATCATTCTGTTACGGCATTTTTAATTTGGAATCAACATTTTGAAACAACAACTGAAAAAAAGTCATTTTATGTTGAAATGTCAGCTCCAAACAAAATATTTTGTTATGTTTCTCCCAGCTGGAAAAGCATATTTTTTTTTTTTTTTTTTTTTTTTGTCAGAACTGACATTTTCTCATTGCAAATTCCGGTTTAGGTGAAACTACATTGTCTAATGGGAAAACACTGCTGTGAAAAGATGCTAATCAGCTCTGAAGTGCCTATGTTTTCTGACAAGAAAAGGAAGACATAAAATGCTGACTTTAAAACTCTGAGGAACTGAAGTGTTCTGAACAAAAAAGATCTGGGAGGCCTCTGGACCAGACTGATGTGCTGATTGGGAAGAACAAGGAAATTGTCCTAAAACTGATGTTCTGAATGAAGCGGAATCAAACAGCCAGATAACTGAATGAAGAAATTAGAGTGGGGGTTTTGTAACTATATGGGAGTCACTTTTCTTACACTCTGAAAACCAAAGCGGGTTATATAACTGGATAAGACATGCTCTGGGAGGGCTACCAGAATTTTATCTTGGCTCAGAGAAAGATGGCCTCTCCTTGTAATAGACTTTTATGACAAAGCATGCACAAAGTATATACTCCTTTTGATCTTGAACCAGTAGGTATGCTTCATGTCTTGAAGTTTACAGGTGTATACCTCTTGTTATATACAACATACTTCTTCAATGGAACTTGAATTTGTAATAATTCAGGTTTACAGGTTATTTGTTGTACATATTGGCTTGTAATCAGCAATGTGTGGTAGTAGCTTTAATTACTCACTACCCTGAAACATCTCTTCAGGGAAATTTTAGCTGCTGACAGGCTGCTTATTAATTTGTCTGGTTACGCAACTTCAACGTTCCTCTTCATCATCTGTGGTCTCCTCAACTCTGTGCTCAAGGCTGGACTGGACATAGCCTTGGGTGGCATGGATTAGTGGGAGGTGTCCCTGCCCATGGCAGGGGGGTTGGAACTGGATGATCTTGAGGTCCTTTCCAGCCCTAACTATTCTATGACTCTATGAATTGCTTGCAGCAAATCTGGACTCTATTGATAACCTGGCCTGCAGCTCACTAAAAAAAAAACCATGAGAACACTGCTTCCATGATACAACCAGGCTGCTCTCTGCTTCTGGAAACCTTTTTATGTTGAAATTAATAACCCATTTTATGTTGACCGCTCCATTTTCTATGCCTTAATTTTCTGAATGTATAGGTACATTGTTACTTGCTTTTCCCTTGCAAGGAAAGGCAAAACTGGAGTTGATTTGTGAAGCACAGCTTTTCTTTGAATGTGGAATTTGTTTCTTCTCTATCAAGCTGCTCCCCCCTACAAATTCACAGCACTGCTTCTATCTGTTGCTTCAGTCAACCTACTTGGTTCCAAACTGAGGCAGATGCAATAACACAGTTACATTATTTAAACAAATAATTCTTGATGCTCTTGTCACGCAATTCACTGACTTTGGGACCTTGCCCTAAGGACCCCACTGGATGCGAAACCATAGCACATCAATTTACTGGTGTTGAGTACAGTTCTCCCTATTTGCACACAACCAGATCAAAATTGCCTTTCTTAAACCTCTTTTTAATAAAATTTCACCTTAAATGTAGTTAATTTATTTGCCTTTGTTACTTATACAGCTGTTCCATCACTCTTTTCTCAAAATCTCTGCATTTACAGCTTTAAAGTATCCATAATTTAGCCTGGATATGAGGAAGAAATTCTTTACTGTAAGGGTGGTGAGGCACTGGAATGGGTTGCCCAAGGAAGTTGTGAATGCT